>QLSR01000287.1:0-15852 GCA_031780015.1 Citrullus colocynthis
ACTGGTGTAAAATTTGTTCATATTGCAGGATGTTCGGTTAATCTTCCTCGAAGAATACAAATTCACCGTTGGTGCAAATTTCGGCATCAACAGTTGGTGCCGTCTGTGGGAAGATTTTAGTTGTCCTACTTTTACTACATTCATCTTTGTTATCATGAGTAATAACATGAATAGAGGGAATCTTCCAGCTGACGAGGATGAGTCAGACCATGAACGTCATCCAAGACGACAGTCCACATGTGTCCTGGAAACCCAAGTGGCTGGAGCCTCCCAACCTATGAGTAAAGCCGACTGATGAGTATGTGGCTTTAGCAGCCAAGGTTGACGGCTTGGATGAAGGCTTGAGCTGGATCATGGAAATATTGCGACGCCCAAACCTCATTATCAAAGGCATAAGGCAAAATGAGGCGGATTTGATTGAGGAAGGCAAGCATAGGGGAAAGTCGAAGCCTGACCCGTTGGGTCAAGGCACCACCCTGGTGGTCTGAGATCCCACCAAAGGTAAGGGCCCTTGATTGAGGGGGTGGGAGAGTATGAGGCACCTACACCTAGAGTGGTGGAAAAATTAAAATTAGGTGGAAATGACAGGCAAGGGAATAATCCAATCTTAAGGAGGCAACAGCCTGGCGACCGTCAGTCTCGAACTTCGACTATCCGAAATTATGCTCCGATCAGGAGTCAAACCCAAAGATCTTACACACATCAGGGGAGATCAATAGTGTGAAGAGGTGTGCAGTCGAAAGCTCCAAGAACCGAACAAGATAGAAAATCTAACGTGGGAACAGATCTGCAAGATTTTATCAATCAAAGACGAAGAGGGCAAGCTGGCAAAAGCCGGGAGGAAGAAAGTCGACCTTGGGCGGTGGAATTACAACAGATTCAAAATCAGCTAGAAGACATGAAAAAAGCCCAAGACCATGAGGGGTTGGACCTGGACAACCTGCTAGACCAAGTAGACCCGCCTTTCACAGATGAGATTATGCAAGAGTAGGTACCCCCTAAGTTCAAGTTACCAACAATGAAACCCTACGACGGATCAAAGGACCCTTTAGAACATTCAGATACATTTCATTCGTGGATGGAACTCCATGGAGTCCGGGATGCCATCAAGTGTCAGGCCTTTTCATTTACACTTGCAAGACCAGCTCGAAAGTGGTTTAGGAAGTTGAAGAGGAGATCGATAGCTTCATTTCGGGAGTTGGCGAGGGCATTCATTACACAGTTCCTTAGAGGTCGAGATCAGAGGAAACCTCCCACTCACCTGCTTACCATAAAACAGGGGAGAAATGAGACTTTGAAAGAATATGTCGCAAGGTTCAACAGCGAAGCATTGCAAATCGAAGGATATACTGATGGCGCAGCCCTCACAGCCATTGTGGTCGGCCTCAGGGACAAGAAGTTCCCATGGTCCTTAGGCAAGAAAGCTGCAACGACCTACGTTGAGCTTCTTACCAGAGTGCAGAAGTATATGAGTGCAGGCAAGCTCCTTCGGTCAAGGGGTGGTCATGAAGAGAAGGCCATTCGCACGGATCACCATGGGTCAAGAAGACGAGAAGACGAGGATCAACGTAAGAGTAAGAAAAAAAGGATAGAGGAGCAACCAACAGCATAAAAAAAAAAGGCTCATAAAGGCTTGCCGCCAAGTAAATTTGAATGCTATACTCCCACAATGGTTCCATTGGAGCAAATCTTAATGAAAATTGAAGACAAAAAAAATGCTGAAATGGCCAGCCAAGCTGAAAACTGGTTCACATTGAAGAAATAGGGACAAGTATTGTCTCTTCCATAGGGACCATAGACATACTACAGCTGAATGTTTTAATCTTAAAGAGGCTATAGAAGCTTTGATCCAGCAAGGACAGTTGAAGGAGTATATGGGAGAAGGCGGTGACCAAAACGAAAACCCGAGCAAAATGACTCGAGGTAGAAAATATCGTACGCTGACACCTCCTAGAGAGATTAAAACACTTTTTGGAGGCCCAGCCGAGGTGACTCTAGGAGGAAGCGAAAAAGCAAAGCACGTGAGGCTAGACTTTCTCCAAGAGTTTGGGAAGTATGCTCCACTACAGTAAAAGAGCAAGTTATTAGTTTCTCTAAGGAAGACGCAGAAAATTTGAATCAACCTCATAATGACGCTCTAGTTGTATCTTTGATCATAGCAAATATCAAGGTGCATCAAATCTTAGTAGTGGCAGCAACTCAGCAGACATTTTATCCCTTTGCGCTTTCGATGCCATGTGATTGGGTCGAGAACGTTTGAAAAGAAATGCCACTCCCTTGCTGGGATTCGGAGGGCAATCGGTATATCCCAAGGGTTGCATAGAACTCCCAATCACTTTTGGTGGGGGCACGATCTCTGTAACAACTATGGTCGAATTTCTAGTAGTGAATGACAAGTCAACCTACAATCATATATTAAGAAGGTCATCCCTTCATCAAATGAGAGTTGTCCCATCTACCTATCACCAGCTCTTGAAGTTCCCACCTCCAGGTGGAGTTGGAATTGTAAGAGGAGAGCAGTTGATGTCCAGAGAATGCTATCAGACTGCCCTGAGAGCTCCGGAGGATAAAGTAGAAGTGGTGCATGTCATTGATGATACTACTGTGGAAGAAAATGAGGTTGTTCCTTAAATGATGGAGGAACTCATACCCAAAGCTTTGGCTTCGGTACCTATAGCGAGTAATATCTCAACTATTGAGGAGAAAAACGAAGCTACCAGTCATGAACAAGTTGCAGAGCTCAGGCCTCAAGGTGAGCCAGTTGAGCCGTTAGAATCAATTTCATTACTATCTAATGCCCAAAGGGTCAGCACTAGAGCAAGGTTAGTGTCACACCCCCTCCCAGGTTACTCTACTCAACCCGAGAGGAGATGTGAAGACTGTAAACATCACCCCTCTTGTGACGTTCACTGTTCCTTTGTACTTGAAAAACCTGTGAGTCTATAACATACATATCCATAATACAAAGCCAGAACCGTAAAGACTTAGGTTTATATAATTAAACATTCAACATATCTGTTATATATTTGTACAACACCCGTCTCACATTCCAACTAATATGTAACTAGATCTACATGCCACCTATACAAGGTTATATACACATACAACTACTCAAACGTGTCTATTTTCAGATAACTCGAAGCTCAGGCAAGACGAGCAGGAGTAGGCTAAGCACCGGGAACATCCTCGCTACCTGGGTGGAAAAGAAAACATGGAAAGCATGAGCTAAAAGCTCCGTGAGTTATTTTGTAAAGCCATCTTTTGTTCGAAAACAAGCATGTTACAATCATTATAACACAATATACGTAAAACATAGATCCGAATCATCGTTTCTATAAAGTCATACTTTCCTACAAAGTAATCAAATCACATATATTCATTCCAGAATGGTCGTACACGAAATCAGTTCGTTCTTAAAAATTTTCCCTTAGTTGAGGCGGAGCAAGATTCAACGCACCCAACATCGAAAAACATGGCTCGATGTGGAGCAAAACTCAACACACCAGCATCGTCGAAATAATGGCTCGACGCACCAACAATACCAACCTCTATGTGCACATAGGAATATTATGGGTTGCCCAAGTACCTTCTCTGATTCCCTCAGTACTGAGTCCTGGGGAAACTCACATGCCTTCTTATGTCCTTCAGCATTGAGTCTTCTCTAAAACATTTTAGAAGCTAGTATTTTATATAAATAGTTCACATGAAAATCTTTCATGAAAAATCAAATAGTTCTTCAATAAATAACATCTCCTTTACATAAATCGTTCATATGAAACCTTTCATGGAAAATAAAATATTTCTCGATAAACAACATTTCACAACATGTCTTTCAACATCTTATATAAAACAGATAAAACATGCCTTGTGAACCATATAATCAAACATCATGCTTTTCAAGAAAACAATTCATCTCAAAGTCATATCTCATAAGAACACTGAATTAAACATTTTTAATAAAATCGTTTTCAAAGAAAGAAAAGTGTCACTCACTACTTGTCCTTAGGCCCCAAGCGGATTATATGCCTTCTCGAGCTCTTCTTGGCCTGTAAATACACATTTCTCACGTTAAGTTTTCCTTAAAGTTCCTTTCCATGATCATTAAGTGTGCATATTTAAACTCTAACCACGTTCCTTTACCGAGACTCTCATTTTTCACAGAGTAATCATAATTAGCGAGATTCTATATCACTAGCGAGTTTACCAGCGAGATTCCACTTTTCTAGCGAGATTACTAGCGAAACCACACAACAGGACACGACACTAGCGACACCAGAATGAGCGAGATTAGTAGATTACCTGAGGAGCGAGACCTAGTGAGAGTCAGCGAGATTTGTGAGACAAAAAGCTCCTCTGCACTGCTAGCGAGATTTTTCTCGCTACTCACTCTCCAATTCTTAGCGACACCAGCTTCCTAGCGACACTCGACAGCAGAGTTTCCTCCTTTCTTTTTTGTTCTCACTTCTATCTGTTAAAAGTCATATTTTTAGCCAGATTTAGAACTTCTTTCCTTCTACAAACTTGTAGAGAAATATGTTTTCTAGCTTACCTCTAATTTTTGTGGCTTAACTCCTTCTTGTTCGTTAGATATCTCAAGATTTCTCCACGCTACTCTAGATTGCACAGCAATTTCGTATCAGTAACTTCCACCTAAAAGTTTACATATTTATTTTTTATTTCAGCTCAAGCGTCCTTCATAAAAGTTTTAATAATTGAGTTAACTTACTAACCTTAAAATTTCAGCCCAAAATTCGATCTCTTCAAGTCGATATTCACCAAACACAGAACCTGGTTCAAACTGTGCGACAGCAGATGAGGCTTTTATTTCAGCTTCAATTTTACCATGAAATCGGCCAAAACCTTGCACAAATTTGCCCTAGAACTCTTCTTCAACCTGTCCACAACATGCAGCTGAAAAATAGCATGAAAATGAGTTCGGAAATGGAGAGAAATCAGTCAGCAAATTCACCCTTTCAATATAAGAAGCACCGACTCCCCTTTTCCCTCCACTATCCTTTCTTTTCTTTTTCTTTTTCTTTTTCTTTTTCTAATTTTTCCCTATCTTCTTTTCTCTTTGTTTTCCTTCTTTTTATTATTTTTATTTAATTTACAAAATGAAATTAATAACATTAATCCGCTTTAAGCTTTTGAACGTGTTCTAAAATGATAAAACTCTCGGATTACATACTTATATAGGCCACCGACTTAACCTTTCCTTTTAATAAAAATGGATTGTCTAACACGTACCTCAGCTCACCAATGCATAATTGGATTCACAAGTTAGGCGCTTACAGCTGGGGCCTAATGAGAAGGAAGCTATTATAGCTTTCCTGAAAAGTAATGCAGATGTGTTTGCCTGGTCGGCTGATAACATGTAGAGTGGACCCAAAACTAATGGTGCATAGGCTTAGCATTGATCCAAGCTACAAACCAGTTCGCCAAAAAAGACGAGCATTTAACCAAGCTTGTAATGAGATCATAGTAGAGCAGGTAGAAGGCCTACTACGGACGAAATTCATTCGGGAGGTTCATTATCTACAGTGGTTGTCAAATGTGGTACTTGTCAAAAAGGCCAACGAAAAATGGAGGATGTGCATCAACTTCACCGATCTTAATAAACCTTGTCCAAAGGATAGCATCTCGCTTCCAAGAATAGACAAGCTTGTTGATGCTACTGTCGGCCACGAACTGTTAAGTTTCATGGATGCATATTCAGGGTATAACCAAATTAGAATGCATGTCCCAAATCAAGAGAAAACATCTTTTATAACCAATCGGGGTCTTTACTGTTATACTATGGTGCCATTTGGGCTAAAAATGCAGGAGCCACTCACCAACGCCTAGTGAATAAAATGTTTGCTCCTCTCATTAGCAGGAACATGGAAGCCTATGTGGATGATATGTTCATAAAAAGCAAGAAGGCAAACCACCCCGTGGATGATTTAGTTGAAGCCTTTGGAGTTCTACGGAAGTATCAAATGATGTTAAACCCAAAAAAGTGCGCCTGCGAAGTAGCTTCAGGCAAGTTTCTAGGCTTCATTGTCAATCAGAGAGGAATTGAAGCAAATCTAGACAAGATACGAGTTGTCTTGGAGATGGAATCTCCTAAGACATTAAAGCAACTTTAGAGTTTGAATGGAAAGATAGCGGCTCTTAATCACTTTGTAAGTCGAGCTACTGATGAATGTCTCCCTTTCTTTAATGTTTTGAGGAAGAAATCTAATTTTGAATGGATGGAGGAATGTGAGCAGGCTTTCTTACGACTCAAGAGTTATTTGAGCTCGGTTTCGCTCCTTTCCAAGCCCGTTCCAAGCGAAGAGCTTTTCCTATATCTTGCCATGTCTAATTACGCAGTCAGTTCAGTCTTAATCAAGGAAGATGGAGGCTGACAGTCACCCGTATATTACACGAGCAAATCTATGGTAGGGGTAGAATCAAAGTATGCCTAGGTAGAAAGGCTCGCCCTCGCCCTAGTGGTGTCAACTTGAAGGTCACGACCATATTTTCAGGCACATAAAGTACCAGTTTTAACTAATTTCCCATTACGACAAGTGTTGCAAGAACAATAGGCATCAGGAAGATTGATGAAGTGGGCGGTCGAGCTAGGTGAATATAACGTCCAATTTCGAGCCCGATCTGCAATGAAGGGTCAAGCCGTAGCTGATTTTATTGCTGAATTGACCCCGCAGTCCACTTTTAGTGATGATATGGAGGTTTGTGTGACAGAAGTACATTTTCAGATTAGGACTCAGGATGATCTTTCATGGGAGCTTTATGTGGATGGATCGTCCCATCAAAAAGCCTGTGGAGCTGGCCTATTGTTGTTGTCACCAGAAGGAGAGTGATTTGAGTATGCCTTGAGGTTCGGGTTTCGAGCCTCCAATAATGAAGCAAAGTACGAAGCATTGTTGGCTGGACTGCGGCTAGCCATTGGAATTGGGGTAACCAATTTAGTTATCTACAGCGATTCCCAACTGATTGTTAATCAGGTGGTTGAGATGTATCAAGCCAAAGAGCGCAGAATGGTTGTGTATCTAACAGAAGTTACAAAGATGTTGGGTGCATTTAAAAAGTTCGAGATTAAACGAATACCGTGATCTCAAAACGCCGGTGGAGCTGTTGTAGCGAGTCGAGTAACTTACCTTTTGACTTTGGCTTCTTCTTCCAACGTTGACTCCTTAGCACGATTGGCGGCAACCTATGACACCGAGCTTGGAAGAATGGTCCCTATAGAGGTCCTAAATTCTCCTAGTATATTGAGAGAGGAGCTCATGGAGATTGAGGACCCAGCCGAGATCGAAGCCTACAGCTGGATGACTCCTATAATTAAATATCTTGAGGGAGGAGAATTTCTAGACAACAAAGTTGAAGCTCGACGGTTAAGATGTAAAGCAGCCCACTATGTGATAAATAATGGTCAACTATATAAGAGAGGCAATTCTCTACCTCTTTTGAAGTGTGTTGACCTGGATGAGGCAAATTACATTATGTGAGAAATTCACGAGGGAGTATGTGGTAATCACTTTGGAGCTCAATCCCTCCCAAAGAAAATAACCCAGCAGGGTTATTACTGGCCCTCCCTAGCTCGAGATGCATGTAAGTACCATGCGTCTCGTGATCGATGTCAGTGGTTTGCCAATGTACCTAAGTAGCCCGTTGAGCACATTACAAATGTTATGAGCCCTTGGCCATTTGCACAGTGGTGGGTTGACCTAATTAGACCTCTTCCTTCGGGCAAGGGGCAAACCAAATTTGCTGTTGTAGCCATTGACTATTTCACTAAATGGGCCGAGGCTGAAGCCCTAACCACCAGTACTAAGCAAAAATTACTGGATTCATTTGGAATAATATCATATGCCGTTTTGGTATACCTCATGTGTTAAATCACTAATAATGGTTGCCAGTTCGACAACGCATCCTTCCGCAAGTTCTGGTCATATTGATTTCGGTCTTCTTGATTATCAATGACATTATAGGTTTTTTCTTCTTTTTAGTATCTTTTCTTTGATATTATAGGGTTTGGTGGTTGAAGACGCTTTGATGTTTATTTCTATTTTTTTTTAGATTTATTTTCTATTAAGTTTGAGTGGTGGTGACCATCATCATAATATTGAATGAAGTTTTTTTTGTTTATGATCTTATGCTCATTCTTATTATGTCACCATATGTAGAAGAAGAAATATTTGGCAATAAATTAAATATTTGGGATAAGGTACCACAAATTAAGAGAGATAGATGGTGGGCTTATCTTATTACGTAATAGGAAGATTTACATGAAAAATCCTTTTGAGTCTATATTTTTCACAAATAGCAGTTTGAATTATTTCATTGAAGGAATTTATATAAGATTTTGGACCATTATGAACTTATAAATTATTAATTTATTATTTACCGATTTTTTGTTTTATTTCCTTAATTAGTTTAAGTTTTTTTTATTTCCAATATGGTAAACAATGTTCATATTTAATGCATTTAATATTGATGGTTGGTTATTATTTCCTTTATTTTAGGGATTTGTTTCCTCTATTTTTAGCAAAATTTCATCCTCCATGTCCGAACACCACGAAATTTTCTATCTTCTTTATGTAGTCGACAAAAAGGTCTACGAAAATTCTCTCTCTTCTCGGTTGAGAGACCGACACTCTCACATAAATTTTATCCACGTCACTCTAGCACTCTCACCCCAAAAATTGCAGTTCCTACCACCACATAAATTGCAATCACATGACAATGTACAACAAAAATTGTTATTTTCAAGTTTGTTTCATTTCTATATTAGGTGATTAATATTTTGATTATTATATGTATAATGTATATTATGTAGTACATAATCTATATCTGACTGTAAATTCGAAAGCATATAAACCATGTTAGATATTTGAACACCATCGTATGTGTATGTATATATGGTTGCCATTTTGCCATTTTCAATCAGAAAGAGAATGCATTCACATTTTCAATTGGAGAAAGAAAATGCATTTAATATGATATATTTTCCCATTTTCACAACAACTTGTTGGTTTCAAGCGTCTTCTTTCGTTTTTCATGTTATTTTTATATGTACCTTTGAACATTGTATTGGATTTTATGTTCTAACTAATATATGAAATACACTGGTAAATATTTTTTATTTACTCAAACACAACAGGTTTCACAGTAACTTGTTGGTTTTTCTAGCGAATTTATGATTATTTTTAAATATACCTTAGAACATTGTATTAGTGCTTGCAAATATTCTAACCAATACATGAAATATAAATGTACTCAAATTACCATTCGAAAGTTTCGATATAACAGTATCCATATGACAGTACAATATATAAAACCCAAGTTTATATTGTTTAATCAAATTCCTTTATCAACTATACCACAGGATATAAAGAAAAAAATTAACTCAATTTTCAATATAAATCTTAGTATATATCATAAATTTTATTTATATACCACAACATATATCATAAATTCGAAGTAATCAGAATTAAACAAATATATATATCATAGTATATTAATCACAAATGGACTCAATGTTCAATATAAAACATATATACAAGTGTGTGTATATATATATATCACAGTATACAATAAACGAATATAGATCACAGTATATATATATGTACACTTATTCATCTCTTCTTCTTCATGAAGCGCTTTCCGTCGTCGCCCATCCCACCTCTTCTTCATGAAGCCCTAGATCTACCTTCTTGCCTTCAACCTTAGTCACCTTGCTTGTCATTGTTGACTCGTCGCCCTACCTATCACCGTCACGGTTGGATCCGTGCACTATAGTTGACCATCATCATCTAGAAAACCTTGTGTCACTCGAATCCACGTGCCCTAAAGCTATCATCCAGAACACCGTCTTGTTGACTGTTATCATCCTTCCTTGATGCGATTAGAGAGAGAGAAAGAAAGAGAGAAGCTAGTGGAGAGAAGAGAGAGAGAGAGACAAAAACTGACCGGCAAGAGGAGAGGAAGCCATAAATGAATGAGGAAGAAAAAGAGAGTGGAGAAGAAGAAGAGAAAGAGAATAGGAAGAAACATTAGAAATTTTGGGGGAAAGTGAGAAAATGATAAATTTTTCATTTTTAAATTTTTTAAAAAAAGGAATTAATGATTATATGAATACACAAAACGCTAAGCTATGTATGAATGAGAGAGAACACAAAATCCTAGGTTTTTATTTTATTATTATTATTATTTTGTTTTATAAAAATAGTTGATGGGGTCTTAATAGTAAATACACTACAACATTAGTGAAAATCTGTATTTCGTTGCACTATTTATGTAATAAATGGAGTGTAGAAGACAATTGTATAATATAGGCCTACAATTAAGAACTTCTATATAGAAAGCCCTAAGTAATATTATAATTTCCAGTAAAATAGATTTTGTTTATTTAAATTTTATTTTCAATTGTCTAGGCATTTAATTTGTTTTTGTTTGTTGCTTAAAAGAATAGAGTGGGGATTGTTATTCAAAGTGAACAGTGGAAGTGCATTTTTCATCACTTGCTTGATCATTATGTATATCCAGAATTAATTTCACAAATAATATAGTTCTTTTAAAAAATGACAAAAACAGGGTGTTGTAAGACTCTTTCTAAAAATAATATGGTAATAGGAAAATATGTCTCATTTAGGGTCAAATAGAAAGTATTGACAAAAATAGGTGAGAAAATCGTGTACGGGGTCCACGAGTTTCTTAAGAAATTGTGGACATGATCAATGATTTTCTTCAATTTAAATTTGGTCAAATATCATCTGCCACATAGGATGCTGCAGAGAACTCATGGATGGGGTCTAGCCTCTTCTTTTTTCTTTTTTTTTTTCCTCCTATTTATTCTTTTTTGGTTGGTTTTGTTTTTCACTTTAACAATGAAAAAGAAATTGAAAAAATACAGCAATAATATTTTGGTTGAACACAAAACAATTCAAGCAAAGAAATAAAGAGAGACTCACCAAAATGACATTATTTTTGTTTCTCTTCTTAGATTACCATAATATATTTTATTCTCTCTTTTGAAATTAATTAATCATTGTTATTTCCTTTTGAAGGTCTCCTCCTTAATGTCAAATTATTTCTATATTAAGATGAAATTTGAACAATCAGAGTTATTAATAAATTCAAGAATGTAATTATGTATATTTTTCCTTATCTTTTATTAATTTAATTGATTGATTGATGAGTTATTTTCTATTATTGAGTAAGTGATCATTTGTTGTAAATTTGAAATATACTATTAATCATTTTTCATATTATGTGCATGTTTTATAAACATAAAAAATAGAAAGAAAAAAAAAAAGAAAGAAAGAAACCACATTTATCAAATGACATTAAAAAATAAAAAATATAATAAAATAATTGAAATAATAATTAAAAAAATTTAACCAAAAATCCCCTCCTTAAGAATAGGAGACAATGGCGTTAGGGGAAACAACCACTGTTTTTTTGTAATGTACCAGGGTAAGAAAAAAAAAACAAAAACAAAAAACAAAACAAAGCAAAACAAAATCGTGGACATGATCCACAATTATCGTAAATCGTTGACCAGGTCCACGATTTCATTTAACTAGACATGGACCTTGTACACGTTTTCCAAAAATTGTGTACCCGATCCACGATTTTGCAACCTACTTTTTGTCAATTTTTTTTCTTTCCACCCTATTTTTTGTCATTATTTATTAAAATAATATTATTCTAAAAAAATTTGTATATCAGTCGATTAATATACTTATATATTAATGAAGTTATTAACTTCTTTTAGTTTTTATATTTTTGTAGTATTTTGTAATTATGGTTAAACTTCCAATACTAAATGCAATATTGTAACCAACTAAATGGAGTATTGTAGGGTGAATGACACTATATTGCCTTCGATTGTTAAACACTATGCAAGATGAACTTGAAAACAAAAAGATTCCTTCAATTGGTGAATTGGCAAAACACACGAAGTATAGTCATTGTAAGAGTTGGTTATAATTAAAGAACATGTAATTTGCACCTATTTGGACAGTTTATATGGAGTATATTAAAGATATAATTGAAGCATATCTGATATTAAACAACTTTAAAGAATGTCATAGTATATCATCAATATATCACCCAATCAACTTTCAAAAATATCAATGGTATATTACTAGTTTATGAGATATCAATCAACTTTCAATTCTATCAAAAATATATCAACAGTGTATCAAACAACTTTCGATAATATGAATAGTGTGTCAACTATATATCACATATCAATTAACTTTCAAGTGTATCAATAGTATATGAGCAATATATAAATACAATATTAAACAACTTTTATGAATGCTAGTAGTTTATCAACAGTATATCACATATCAATCAGCATCAGCAATATATTAAATATCAAACGACTTTGAAGTCTATCAATAGTATGTTGGCAGTGTATCTGATATCAATCAATTTTTAAGGACTTTTTTGGACTTTTCAAGTTTAGTAATTGGCTTGGGTTGGATGTTATAATGCCCAGAGTTTAAGAAGAGTACAATGATAAATTGAGATCACATCCAAATGAGACGGATCTTAAGGATATGAAAGTATGGTTAAGAAATGTTTAAAAGAATTGAAAGTTACTATCTATACCAACAAGATGCATCTTCCTTTTTGGTGGCTCAATCATAGGAACTTCAAAGTTAAGTGTGTTCAGCTTGAAGCAATCCTAAGTTAATTGTGTTTTTACAATCACTTTGCTATTAATTTTGATTAGAAACTAGTTACATAGAGAAGAAAAATATACACTGTTAAGAAGAGGAAAAATAGAGGGAAGAGAATGTTACCTTTGAAGATCTTTCTTCAAATCTTCTCCACAAATTCATGAACAGATCTCACAACACGAATCAATGTCACCAAATGAGTCTTTTCCACTATTCTCTGGCAAGAATCGACTATGTGGGAACCCTTTTGAAATATGAGAATCTGTTAATAGAAGAAGAATACTTCTTTGTAAACCTTTTGTGAGAGATAATTCTAATACTTCTTTGTAAACCTTTTGTGAGAGATAATTCTTTAGAGAGAGAGAAAGGGAGTAAAGAGAGCAATTTTTACGTATTGTTCAATCTTCACAAAAATTACACACCTTTGCAATTTTATGGGGAGAGGGGAGTTACTTTTAACTCCCCACTCTCCTACAAGGCAAGGAAGTTAGTTTAAATTAAATCATGTAATTAAAATAATTATTAATTAAATTATAAATTATTAAATTATTAAATAAATAAATATCTCATAGTTAATTAAATTTATAATTGAATCATATTCAAATATATTTCTCTTTCATAACCTATAGTATTAATATGAATCTCATTCACATTAACTTTTAATTTATAGTTTTAATATAAATCTCATTCATATTCATTTAATATTTGAATCTTACTCAAACATTAATACTCTCATATTATATAGTTTAATTTTGAATCTCATTCAAAATTAACTTTATATGATAATGTATCTTTATACATTATATTAATTGTATCATATACAATTAACATAAATTCCCTTAATCAATTTGAACAATTCAAATTCTTTCAAAACTAATGATCTTTGTTCTACCCGTTGTGAGCTAGCAGAGGGATCTGTTGGACCTACAGTTATAAGCTCTAATGATCCGAGATTAATTAATTAAACTCTTTAATTAAATTAACCAACATTAATTTATTAACTTTGGGGCACTCCACCAAAAACTCATAGTTGCACTCTTATGACCTGTAGAATATTTTACGTCATGGATATAACCATTACAATTAAGTTGATCCTTCAAAGTCGTCCGTAATTACAGCTGGGTCAAATTATAGTTTTACCCCTGTAATTACCTTTTATTCCTTGAGTACCACTGATCCTCTAATGAACAATCTGTTTATGGTCATACCATAAACAAAGTCCTTTTTGGACAAGTGAGAGGAAGGGGTCCCATTGTTCAAGGCCCAGAGTCAGCACCTAAGGGAACAACTCATCTACTTACTCTAAAGTCATGAATGAGTGAATTTCATCTTGTGTAGCTATATGTTCCCAGATCCCCACTCGATCTCATCCCCAAAATGGTAGGCTTATTGAGTCAGTGACATAAGCCAGTCTTACCCATACACATCAAAGAATAAGCCTTCATAGAAAATACTCTATAACTCACTCAAGATTGTGATCGAGTTACATATGTCCATCTTAAATAAAATATTAACTTCTTCAATTAATAGTGTTACAAAGAAAAGTTAATTATTTCTCAGTCTAGTCTTATAAAATGTACTCTTTGTACGAGATACCCCACTCTATATCTCCATATGAACGATTTGGATCTCATTGTTCGTAACAGTTACAAAATGGGTTATATCTATAGCCTTACCAAGATCGCACTCAACATTATCCATGTATTATAGAAAACTTAGGTTATTATTTGAACATGATCCACATGTATGTCAACCACATATTGTTCAAGTTACATTAAATAACCTTGGATATAAGTGTATTGGATTTAGTTATGCAAGTTTAAAAGTCAACTTTAAAAGTCAAAAATGATATTACAATTTTGACCTTTACAAAATACAAACCACGAGTTTTGGGCATAAATCCCAATAGGGTGACTTCTTAGGGAATTTTCCTCAGAAACATGTAAGTGAAGTCAAAGCATGCTAAAAGAACTCGTGCTGATTTGTGGGGATAGTCATCACTCTTAGAAACAGTTGAAGACAAGCAACGATGACATAGTCAAGTCGCGCAAGATGCGAGGAAATGTTGATGCCATAATTAGGTGTCAAATCAGGATTCCAAATCTTGGGCTGGGGCTTTATAGATGTTTTTGCTATCTATTTTATTCAAAATCTAAAAACATGACGTCACTAACTGAATTTTTGTATTGTTTTTTATGCTAATTGTGCAATTGGCCTAAAAAATACATTGCTTAACTATAGAAATTTTCATTATTTAAATTAATTAAAAAATGTTTGTAAGTTATTTGTTTAGTTGGTTGAATGGTTTTATTTCTTTATTCAGGAAAAAAAATGTTAGTCTATCTGTTTTCTACTTTACACCTTTTCTACAATTTGTGGAGTGGGAAACTTTAAGGTTGATAGTACAAACACTATGTCAGTTGAGCAGTGCTATAGAATGCATGCTTTGCTCAAGTTCCTACAAAAATAGATAATTAAGTACATTAAATATAAAAGGCAAGTAAAATTAGAGGCATAAAATTAACTCTTTTCGGGAGCTAACATATAGAAAAATTTAAATTTATCTTTTGAAGCCTTAGTGATATACTATATCAATGGTAGAAGTCTACCAGCAATAGAGTCTACCAATAGAGTCTATCTCTAATAGACTTTGCTGTATTTTTAATTCTTTAAAATTGTTAGGTAGGTATTTAGCTCATCTCCTTTTAGTCCTTTATCAAACCCATGTCATTTATTTACCTTTAGATCAACTCATGATGGTTTATTTGAGGGTAGTGTTAGAAAATACAAATCCAAATGCGTCGAAAGAATTGAAGGGTTTATACATGAATCCCTTCTAAACTCTAGGCCCAAAATCATAAATTACATATAAAAGTTTCCATTTTTTTTCAATTTTTTATAACGAAACACACTTTTGGTCCATGAGGTTCGAGATAGGTGTCTATTTGGTCCCTAAATATTTAAAATGGACACTTTTGGTCCTTGAGGTTTGAAAACAATTACAAATGGTCGTTGAAGTTAGCTGATAGTTGACTAACTGTGACATGGAAATTATTTGTTAATTAGATTAGGAGTATGTGGCAAAATATATTAATTTTAAGGAAAATTGCACAAACCACCCCCTTGAGGTATGGTGTTGGTTACAATCACACTCATAAACTTTCAATTTGAG
>QLSR01000288.1:0-47036 GCA_031780015.1 Citrullus colocynthis
CAAATTCGAATCTCATCATGGGCAATCAACATCAAGGCACACAACCCTAACCAACATTCCCATTAACTTTGAAAGCTCCAAAATTTTCAAATTTTTTTCAAAAATTCACATGCATATGATCATTAAACCCTTCACTAGCATGCATAGCAGGATAAGAAAACACACAAAAGAACGAAAGACACCTCCCACCCCAAACTTAGAATCATGCATTGTCCCCAATGCATAAGAGCATCTAACAAAGAAAGAACGAGCCTGGGAGCAAGTGGGAAGCCACCAAACAGGCTTGGTGTAAGGAGTACTTTGTGTGATGAACCAAGTTCCTGAGAGATAAAGCATATGAGTGACTACAAGGTTTATTGAAAATAAAATAAAAAGAAAAGTAAAGAAAGCAATAAAGTTGGGTTGCCTCCCAATGAGCGCTTGGTTTAATGTCTTCTAGCTAGACCAAACCAATGGATCATGCAATGAAGGCCAGGTTCTCAAATCGGCGTTCTTCATCACCAATGTAGTTCTTCAATCGTTGACCATTCACTTTGAAGGTTGTTCCATCTTTGTTTTGCAATTCCACGGCCCCGTGTGGTGATACCTTGACAATGATAAAGGGTCCCGACCATCGTGTCCTAAGCTTTCTTGGAAACAAACGTAAACGTGAGTTGAAAAGTAATACTCTTTGTCCAGGAAGGAAGGTCCGTGGGGTGATTTTCTTGTCATGCCATCTCGCTGTGCGTTCTTTGTAGAGTTTGGCATTCTCATAAGCTTGAGCACGAAACTCCTCCATCTCATTGAGTTCTAAGAGGCATTTCTCACCGGCCTTCTCAAAATCTATGTTCAGCTTCTTGATGGCCCAATAAGCTCTATGCTCGAGCTCTACCGGTAAGTGACAAGCCTTTCCAAACACCAACCTATACGGTGAAGTACCAATTGGATTTTTGAACGCTGTGCGGTAGGCCCACAGTGCATCATCAAGCTTCAGGGCCCAATCCTTCCTATTGGTCTTAACTGTCTTTTCCAAAATTCGCTTGATTTCCTTATTAGATAACTCAGCAAGGCCATTAGTTTGAGGATGATAAGCTATAGCAATTTTATGATTAACCTTATATTTTTGCATCATGGATTCAAACAATTTATTGCAAAAGTGAGAACCCTCATCACTAATAATAGCTCTAGGTGTACCAAAACGTGTGAAAATGTTTTTATGCAGGAATTTTAAAATAATGTCGAGCATCATTGGTCCTAGTGGCTATGGCTTCTACCCACTTAGATACATAATCTACTGCAACTAAAATATATAGGTAGCCATCAGAAGAAATAGGGAATGGCCCCATAAAGTCAATACCCCAAACGTCAAAGAGCTCCACTTCCAAGATAGGTTTCATTGGAAGCTCATGTTGTCTAGAAATATTGCCAGTATGTTGGCACCTATCACATGATTTAACAAAAGTATAACAGTCTTTGAAAAGGGATGGCCAATAAAATCCTGACTGAAGTACCTTGGATGCAGTTCTAACGGGTCCAAAGTGACCTCCATAGGGGGAGGCATGACATGAATTTAGAATACTTACCACTTCCTCTTGAGGCACGCACTTCTGTATCATGTTGTCAGCACAAACCTTGTAGAGAAGGGGGTCCTCCCAATGGTAAGACTTAACATTGTGCTGGAATCTCTTCTTTTGTTGAGAATTCATGTCAGGTGGCAAATGTCCTCCTGCAAGATAGTTAACTATGTCAGCAAACCAAGGCAAACTATCTTTTACCTGATATAGTTGTTCATCTGGGAACGTCTCAACAATTGGGGGCCATGATGTAGCATCCCCATTCTCAATTTTAGACAAGTGGTCTGCAACCACATTTTCACATCCTTTCCTGTCTTTGATTTCTAAGTCAAATTCCTGTAATAATATCCACCTCATTAGCCTGGGTTTGGAATCTTTCTTAACAAACAAATACTTTAAAGCGGCATGGTCAGTATGCACCACTATTTTAGAGCCAAGCAAATATGGTCTAAATTTATCAAGGGCAAACACAACAGCTAGTAGTTCTTTTTCAATAGTAGTGTATTTCTGTTGAGTATTATCAAGAGTCCTACTAGCATAGTAAATTGCCCTAAACATGTTATTGGCCTAAAATAGCTCCTAAAGCATAGTCACTAGCATCACACATGATCTCAAAAGATTGACTCCATTCTGGTACAACAATAATAGGTGCAGAAATTAGTCTTTCCTTCAAAGTATTAAAAGCTGATAGACATGCATTATCAAATATAAACATAGCTTCCTTTTCTAGCAAATTACTCAAGGGTTTAGCAATTTTAGAAAAACCTTTAATAAATCTCCTGTAAAACCCAGCATGCCCTAGGAAGCTTCTGACTCCTTTCACATTGTTGGGGGGTGGCAGTTGTTGAATGGCGGCTATTTTAGCCCTATCCACCTCCAATCCCTTTGAGAGACTTTGTGCCTCAGGACTATGCCTTCCTTCGCCATGAAGTGACACTTCTCCCAATTTAGAACAAGGTTAGCATCTTGACACCTCTGCAAAACACGGTTAAATTGGCAAGACAAGAATCAAATGAAGACCCAAATACAGAAAAATCATCCATAAAACCCTCCATTATATCTTCATTGAGCCCCTGAAAAATAGACATCATACAACGTTGAAAAGTGGCAGGGGCATTACATAAACCAAATTGCATTCTCTTAAAGGCAAATGTCCCATAAGGACATGTAAATGTTGTCTTTTCTTGATCCTTAGGAGCAATGACAATTTGATTATAACCTGAGTATCCATCTAGGAAGAATGAGAATATCCTGCAAGTCTATCAAGCATTTGATCTATAAAAGGAAGGGGAAAATGATCTTTCCTAGTAGCCTTATTCAACTTCCTATAATCAATGCATACACGCCATCCTGTTACAGTTCTAGTAGCTATCATTTCATCTTTTTCATTCTTAACCACAGTCATACCACCTTTCTTGGGTACCACTTGAACAGGACTTGCCCATGGACTGTCAGATATGGCATATATGATTCCTTCATTCAAAAGCTTGAGCACTTCTTTCTTAACTACCTCCTTCATGGTGGGATTAAGTCTCCTTTGGTGCTCTACGGATGGTTTAAAGGTATCTTCCATCAAGATTCTGTGCATACAGACCGATGGACTAATACCTTTAAGGTCCTCAATAGACCAACCAATGGCAGACTTATGATCTCTTAATACTCTCAACAATTTTTCTTCTTCACCAGGATTAAGATCAGAAGATATTATAACAGGAAAAGAAGATAAATCATCTAAGAATGCATATTTTAAGTGAGAAGGTACCACCTTTAATTCAAGCTTAGTGTTCTTAATATCATTCACCGCATGCAAGGGAGCCAAAGGTATAGGTCTATCCATTTTAGAACATATTGGCAAACTATCTAACCACCTAGCATAAAAGGCTATTTCATCAAAAATTGCATCTTCATTCTCAACATCCATTATGCTTTGTTCTAGATGATCACTAGCCAACATAACTTCTACATGCTTAAAAATAGTATGATCAATTATGTCTATAGCATGGCAAGGACTACTCTCATCATGATGACTCAAGGTCTTGTAAATATCAAATACCACATTCTCATCATTTATCCTTAGAGTCAACTTCCCTTGTTGGACATCTATGATAGCTTTTTCAGTTGCTAGGAATGGCCTCCCAAGTATGATAGGAATCTCAGAGTCTTCCTCCATGTCCAGTACTACAAAATCTGCAGGGAAGATGAATTTGTCAACTTTAACCAATACATCTTCAACAATACCTTTAGGATAGGCTAACGATCTGTCAGCAAGTTGCAAGATGATGGTGTTAGGTTGCACCTCTCCAATGTTAAGCTTCCTATAGACAGATAAAGGCATCAAATTAATAGAAGCACCAAGATCACAAAGAGCTCTAGTAACATATAAAGAACCAATAGTGCAGGGAATAGTAAAACTCCCTGGATCTTTCAATTTTTGTGGTAGCTTCTTTTGCAGCACAGCACTGCATTCCTCAGTCATGCTAATCATCTCATATTGCCCAAACTTTTTCTTTTTAGACAACACATCTTTCATGAATTTAGCATAGTTGGGCATTTGCTCTAAAGCCACAGCAAATGGGATGTTAATGTGAAGCTTTTTGAACAACTCAAGAAATTTAGCAAATTGGGAGTCTATTTCTTTCTTTTTAAAACGTTGAGGATATGGCATAGTATTGGGCAAAACGGGTAGAGGGTTAGATGACTTGCTTGAAGATGTTAACTTTTTTACCTTTACCTCCATTTCTAAGATCTTCTTCGATTCATCTTCTAAAATTGGCTCTTAGATAGTGTCATCTACCTCTTGCTCATCATCCTCATCTATGATCAAGGGAGTGGATAGCCTTTTCCCACTCCTCAAAGTCATGGCCTTGCACTCCTCCCTTGGATTTATCTCGGGACAACTAGGAAATTTGCCCTTTTGCATTGTTTGGAGTGAGGTGGCGATTTGGCTTATTTGCACCTCAATGTTGTGAATGGCCTTACCATGGCTTTGTACAGTGCTTTCCAATGCGGTGGTCCTTCCTCTTGATTCTTTTATGAACTCTATCATCAAGTCTTCTAAATTGGACTTCTTTTCGGTGTGTGATGGACCTACATTGGGTAAACCAGGAGGACCTTGCAAAACATTCCTATTGTTAGCATAAGAAAAGTTTTCATGGTCCCTCAAGTTAGGATGGTAATGAGTTGGAAGTTGTTGGTGTTGGTGGCCTCTATAATGTCCTCTATCAACATAGTTGGCCGTCTCATTATCTTCTTGTTCCAACTCCTTTTGTGTGGCCATCTCCGATGCTAAAGCGGCAAGAGAGGCTATAGATGGTGGATTTGTTTGAGCTCGGCCTCCTGCAGTTAATTTAGAAAGAGCATTAGTAAGGGAAGCCATTTGGGCTTTGAGTGAGTTTACCTCATCCACCTCATACAATCCGGTGGCTTTTAGGATGATTGGAGAAGCCCGTTCACATGGCCAATTGTAAGATGTATTGGCCAAGTCTTCTAGTATGGTGTAGGCTTCTTGAGCATTCTTGGAGAAGATTGATCCTCCGGCGGTTGCATCTAAGATGGATTTGGTTGAGCTTGCTAATCCATTGTAGAAGAGTTGAATTTGCAACCAATCCGGGTAACCATGTTGAGGGCACCTTCTCAAGAGATCCTTATACCTCTCCCAAGCCTCATATAATTGTTCATCCTCAAGTTGGCGGAATGTTCCAATCTCCGTCCTTAGTCTTTGAGATTTAGCCGGTGGAAAATATTTGTTCAAGAAAGCTTGAGCTAAGATCTCTCACGTTGTAATGCTATCCGGGGGGATGGTTTCCAACCAATCTTTTGCATGGTCCTGTAAAGAGAAAGGAAAGAGTCTTAGTTTAATAGCATCATTAGAAACGCCATTCATCTTTACCGTTCTGCATATCTCCAAGAAGGATCACAAGTGCTTGTGAGGATCTTCATTGCTTCTTCCTCTAAAGGCTAATTCTCTAGCCATTTGGATCAATCCCGGTTTCAACTCAAAATTGTTGACATTGATGGGCACATTCATTATTCCGGGTTGATTTGCCGGTAACATGGGTTGAAAGTAGTCCCTAATTGCCTTGGGTATCTCCTCCGCCATCTCCTCAGTTTGATTGAGTAAAGCCCTTAGATTCCTTCTATAAGTCCTATCAATCTCGGGATCAAGAGGGAGGAGGTTAGTATTATCACGAGGCATAAACCGACAAATTAATCAAAATAAAATAAAATAGAGAAGGAATATATATATATGAAATATAATAAAATAAAATATCAATACATAAATAAATAATCAACCAAATAATATACACCTCAAATTAAGATCTATCACTTCTAATGAATATTAAATAACAAAAACCGTTCTTTGGATCCTCGGCAACGGCGCCAAAAAATTGATGCGCACTTTGAGTGTTAACCGCAAGTGTACGGGTCAAGTTATAATATAAGACGGTTAAGTCCGAATATCGTTCCACTGGAGATCCAATTGTGAAGGTTTAAGTTACTTAGCTATTCTAGAGTTGAATCAATTTTATTTGAGGATTGAATTTGATAATTATGAGTTATGGAAAATATAAATCAAATAAGGAAAGTATTAAAGTGAGAAACACAAGAGTCAAAGAGAGTTATAGGGTAATGAATCCTTGTTTATTTCATCATGCAATATTATAGATTTCATGGATTTTATTGTCATTCATATGCCTAAGTCTAGAAACTTAATTCCAAGTTATTTTCTCTAAAAAACAACCCTTTCTCATGCAACTCGATTGATTATTAATCTCTTAAAACCAATACAAAATTACATGGCATTAAAAATAGTCTTTAACAACTTTTATTGTCAACCTAACTACTCTCGTGATAGATTAACAACAATTCATTGTTATGGATCAAGTTAAACATACAATCTCTCAATCATACATCTAACCTAACATGTGAAGATGGCCAATCCACAAGAATTAAACACAATAACAATGAAAAGCATAATCATTCCAACAAAATCATGAAAGTCTACAAGATCAACATAATTTCATAAACAAATCATCAAAACCCTAAAACTAAAGAGTTTAGCCACTCATAGCTTGAAGCAACATGTTTGAGCAAAATAAACAAAGAAAGAGTGTAAAGAAAGGGAAACTCTACTGAAAAGAGGCTCTTGATTGAGGTAGCACCGTCACGATCTCCTTGGCTCTCACGTCGGAATTCGAAGGGCACCACGACTATCTCGAACTCTTTTCCTCTTCCTTGCAACTAACTCACTCTTTGAACTCTCACTCAATTCTCTCCTTTTTGTGCCTCTTTAGGTCTGCACTTCCTTGATTTGATTTTTTTCCCTAGGGCTGCTAGAAACCCCCAAATTTATAGAGTTTGGCCGCCCAAAAATTTACCAAAAATAACAATTTTTCATTTAAGGAAAACTGGCGCCGCGGCGCTATTGAAAATTCTAGGACAGTGCGCGCGACACTGTTGGAGAGCGCCGCGGCGCTAGGGCTGCGATCAGAAAAGCTAGCTCTCGGGTTCTAGCGTCGCGATAGCACCGTTCAAGCGCCGCGGCGCTGCCCTAATTTCTGCCATTTTGGGTTTTTCAGCTCTTTTTCGCGGTATTCTTGCTCGGTTTTGATCTTTTAGTCTTTTCTTCTAATTTGCCTCATTTTCACCTGAAAACCACTAGCAAACAAGTGAAATCTAATATAAACTCCCTTAATTTTAGAGAATAGAAAGCACTTTTCAAGTGCTTATCAAGGGCAAACCACTATAGATCCATAGTTGAACTCTTATGCACTATAGGACAAATTCTGTTAATGGATATAATCAATTTAAGCAAGTCGATCCTTCAGGAGTTGTTCATAATTACAACTTGGTGAAATTTTCGTTTTACCCCTGCAATTCTGACTTTTTTTTTTTAAGTACCACTGATATCTCTAATGAACAATTTGTTTATGGTCCAACCATAAACTAAGTCCCTCTCAAGGCAATAAGAAGGTGGAGCTACTTGTTCAAACCTCGAAATCAGCACTCAAGGGAACTTCTCATCTACTTACCCTATCTAAGAAGGAGTGAATTTCATCTTGTGAAGTTATGTTTCCAGCTCTCCATTTAGTCAAATCCCCAAAATGGTAGGCTTATTGAGTCGGCAACTCGAGCCACTCTCAACCATTGAAATCAAAGAACCGACCTCACAGATAGAAGTTCATAAGTCACTTAGGATTAAGATCGAGTCGCACATGATCATCCTATGAAATATTAATCTCATCAATTAACAGATTTACAAAGAGAGATTGAATATTTCGCAGTCCGATCTTATGCAAACTTTTTGTATAGGATACCTCCGCTCACATGTCTCTACATGAATGGTTTGGATCAAACCATTTGTAACTATTACAAAGTGGGTTGTATCCATAGTGTCACCAGCTTTAGGAGCTTGTCTACACACATGTTCAAGAAGCAATGTCGAAGCAAAGCCGCTACAAGGTTAAGCATGAGTTTCATAGTGTAAACCAATGATGGAGACCGTAGGATATGTTCATTCATGTCCTCCACTTACTATAAATACTTTCTCTAGTTCACCTTGATCTTGACTCATGCAAACACCTTCTGAAAGGGGACGGAAGCAGTGCCAAAGAAAAGCCGCCACGAGGTCAGGCATGAGTCTCACGCTATGAATCTTACCAGAGAATGTAAGAGAGACAACATATCATATACATCTATTCTCCCACTAAGTATTTCAAAATAGGGGTTTCATTACTTAGACAAACTTAGGCTAAATTATTTATCCAAGTTTTAATTTGTTTTCCCAAACATAACTCTTATGTTTGGACAGTTTCCAATAATGTGAAATATCCAAGTTTATTAATCTCTTTAATAAACTAATCACATTATATTATAATAAAAGTTTGACTAATTCAATTCCCAGGTTAGTTCCCAGGTAGGAGCGTTCCATTGTCGTCAGGTTAAATATACCCTAGTCTTAGACAGAACCTTCCTTAGACAAAGTTCCTTTATAGGCAACCTTTTATTATTAAATCTTTTAATTTGCTCATTTTAAACCATTTAAAATTAAATTAAAAGATCTATTTTAATCTAATCTCATTAGAGAAGCATAGAATTTAGTTTATTCTAATATAATTATCATTTTAATAAAGATAAATCAAAATTTTGTATAAACAATTGAATCCATTTTATCTTTATCAAATAATCTCATTAGGCAAGCATGAGTATTTCTAATCTCATTAGAAAAATATAAAGATCAACTAAAATTAATTAATTGTTTCTTTATTTAAACAAGATCAAAATCCTATTAGGCAAGCATGCAATATTTCTAATTCATTAGAAAAATTTTAAGGTAAACTAGAATTTTAAACAATTAAAAATTAAACTAAATTTATCTTTATCTAAGCATGCAATCTTACTTAATTATTCCTTTAGTTATCTAATATAACAATTATATTTTGATTAAAGAGGAATCTCTACATATATCCCTACAACAATTTAAATATAACACTTAGATTTAAAATTAAAAAGAATCTCTACATGCATATAAATAAGAATTATCCTAACAATTTAAATATAACATTTATATTTAAAAAAAAGGGAATCTCTACATACATCTCCACAAAAATTTAAATATTACACTTATATTTAAATAAAAGAGAATCTCTACATGCATTTAATTAGGAATTATCCTAATAATTTAAATATAATGATTATATGTAAAATAAAATGCATGACATGCTTAACCTATGGTGAAATTTTAATCTAAATGGTATACTTTATGCAACATTCCATTTAAATTAAAACATACATCACATGCATAATTAAATTAAATAAAACAAAATTGATCGGCACATTTGGCATATCCTAGAAATTAAAGATAAAATTCAAAACTATAATAATTTGAATTTTGAAGACATATCTTAGTCTTCAATTTCTTCTTTGGCCATTAGAATTTAGGGTTTGAAACACCTAAATTTAATCCTTTGAAATTTCAGCTGCACATAATTCAATCAAATCTGTCAGATGCTTTGATGACGCACAATAGATGACGTACAGCAAAATTTTCAGATTTGAAATTATCCAAATTTTCCAGATTTCAATATTTCGAGAAAACCAACGCTTTTTTCAAGAATTTACAGCACTTTTACATCAAATTCAATGAAAAGTTTACAAGAAATCCTTAACCCTCAAGGATTTTACAATTGATCTAATCAAAGCTTTAAAATCTAATGCATGCCTAAACAATGAATTTTGTAAACCTTCATATATCTCATTCATGAACAATTAAAACACCTACCATACAAGATTTTTAATTCAAATCAAAAATCAAAGATTGACTCTGATACCAATTGATGAAAATTGAATCTCGGCGGAAGCGTGTGACTGCCTTATTTGATTTCTTGAAAAAATAAAAAATACAAATAATTAAGAAAAGGTTAAGCAACATACCTTTGCCGATCCATAATTTTAGCAAAATTTCTCCTTGAATCGATATTCTTCTCCTTGTAGTCTTCTTTTTCCAAGAGATCTTCCTTGTTATGACTTCGGCAAGGATCCAATTTCTGGAAACCGCTTCTTAAAAGAATGGGAAGAAGACTTGAGAATTTTCTTAGAACTTTTCTAAGAAAATTGGGAAAATTTCTAGAGGAAGAGTTTTTGAGTAATCATAGAGATTATTATCGTAAAGAAGGTGTGTTATATGAGGGCTCCTAAGGGCCCTATCTATGGAACTCTGTGAGTTATTCCTAAGCCTATTAGGATAACCCCTCTAAGAGATTTTAAATTAAATATTTAATAATATCTAATATTAAGAAATATCTATCCAAATAATATCTCATATTAAATGGTTTAAACTATTTAAATCTCATTTAAATATTTATTTTCTGCACAATCTTTAATTTGGATCAAATCCAAATTAAATAATCAATTATTTGAATCATATTCAAATAAATTAATTCTCCATATTATAAAGTTATAATTTCAATCTTTTTCAAATAAACTTTATAATTAATCATATAATTAATTGTATCCAATACAATTAATATTTTTCCTCATAAATTTAAACGTTTCAAATTTTTCTTTCAACATAGTTGGTCCTTGTTGGTCTGTGGTGAGCTAGTAAAGGGATCTTATGGACTTACAGATTATAAACTCCAATGATCCAAGATTGATTAATTAAACTCTTTCATTAAATTAATCTTCATTCATTAACTACAAGGCAAACTACTACAGACCCGTAGTTGAACTCTTATGCACAGTAGGACAAGTTGTGTCTATGAATATAATCAATTTAAGCAAGTCGATCCTTGAAGAGTTGTTCATAATTATAGCTGGGTCAAACGTCCGTTTTACCTTGTAATTACCACTTTTCCTTAAGTACCACTGATTTCTCTAATAAACAATTTGTTTATGGTCCAACCATAAAGTAAGTCCCTCTCGGGTTAGTGAGAAGGTGAGGCCCTTTGTTGAAGACCTAAAATCAGTAGTTAAGGAAACTAGTCATCTACTTACCCTATCTGGGATGGAGTGAATTCCATCTTGTGAAGTTATGTTCTCAGCTCCTCATTTAGTCAAATCCCCAAAATGGTAAGCTTATTGAGTCAACAACTCGGGCCACTCTCACCCATGCAAATCAGAGGAACAACCTCACAGACAGGAGTTCATAAGTTATTATGATTAAGATCGAGTTGCACATGATCATCCTATGAAGTATTAGTTTCATCAATTAACGAATTATTTCGTGGTCTGGTCTTATACAAACTCTTTGTATAGGATACCCCTCTCATATGTCTCTACCTGAACTTGTAACTATTACAAAGTGGGTCGTATTCATAGTGCACCAGGATAAGGCACCCAACCTTATCCATATACTATAGATCTTTAGGTTATTTCTTGAACATGATTCACCCATATGTCAACTACACACATGTTCAAGACTTCATGCAATAACATTAGATTTTTCCATTATATGGATAAATTAATATTGCATAATTAATAATTAAATTAATTAATTAATTAATTATGAGGCTTTAGGGCACAAATCCCAACATATTTAACACTAAGTGCTACATCAGGTAATTGACCTTTTACAGGCCAAGAAGTCTAAGCTCCCCCAGTCAATTCAAATATTTTCTCTCATTACGTGCACCGTAACATGACCTAGGACATTACGCTTTAAAAACTTGTTGATAATAGCAGCAGAGAACTAAAATTGATGTCTCCATACGTGCACCTTTTGGAAATTAAGACTGGGGGGATTATCAAAATTAGCTAACAAATTAACGATGAATTCTCAAACTAACTAGGTTAGAAAGGACCCAAACACAACATTGTTTTATCTAATTCAACTTCTAGAAGAAGGTCCATGAGATCCAAGCATTCTTGAGTGCTTGGTGACAATTCCTTCTCATCGATGATCTTACGTTTCACCACATACTTCCAACGACTTGCCCCTTCTTCAGAGTGGAATGACATACCATCTGCTGGCACGACAGCAACATTCCTATTTAGGTAGCCTTGCTTTTTCTTTTTGCTAAATTCCGAGTTACTTTTACTACAACAGGGGCTTCTTCCTTAGAACTACTTAACAGGCCCCAAGCATCATCTTCATCAAAAAGACATTTTCTTTGAATTTTCTAACTCGGCACAAGAAGAACCTGGAGACACATAGGCTTCACTTGTTGACACATTTTGTTAATCATGAGTACAACTAATGGGCGAACTAAGCAAGTCATCAATGTTTTTATCTCTTGAAACAATTGGAGGAGGATTGATCTCAATAGTGATCTTAGGATTAGTACTCACATATTGACTTCTTTTCACCATACATTTGTCAGGACACTTGGATGGACAAAATCCTTACACTCAACATTGTCATCAGGCGAACTAGACTTGTCAACACCACACTTGTCAACCATATCAGCCATAGAAGCCATAGCATTAACAACGATTTGAGCAACACACTCATCAGAAATTCCATCGACAGATCTAGACGGAATCTTAGAAGACACATTCTCGGTAATTCCCATTTTGGAATAAATAGGCTCAGGACAAAAACCCTCATGCAGAGTATATTTATCAATACCACCTTAATCATTAACTTTAACTTGTTTTGACCCTGAAAATCGAGTCCTATCATGCACACTAGGGTTTTGCAGTACAACCATAAATTCATTTGAGTGATCAGACGACTCACTCACAAGGATGATAGATAAATGAGCATGCAGCGGAAGTTAATTTGATCAATTTTCACTCTAAGATGCTCAATTTAGAGGATTAAACATGCAATTAAGAAGAAAACCAAAGTTTCAAGAACACTTACCCTTGAAGCTCCACATTCTCCTTCAATTCTTGATGAATTTCAGCACCACTTGGTTGTAGACCACCACAAGAGCCTTCTCTAGTATTCTCTAGGCTTAGATTGGATGGTGGGATCCAAATTTGTGGTGAATTTGAGAAAGAATGAAGGTTGGGAAAAAGATGAACAATGGATGGAATTTTGCAAAATTAACCCTTAATTTCACAAAATTCTTAACCATTTTTATGTCAAAATTATCTCTATTTATTAAAAAATAATATGCAATCCAATTGCATCAAAATTTGACAACACAAAATGATTAATTTGTTGGTTAATTGTGAAGAAGACAACCAAGCTCCTAACTTAGTTAGTGGGAAAATCCAATCTTCAAAAATCAATTTTAAAATCAATTTTCAATGAATTTCAGAAATTGAATTAAAATTGATTTTTAATTTTAAAAAAAACAATTAAATAATTAAATAACAAATAATTTAATATTTAATTAATTAAATATTATTTTAATATTAAATAATAAAATAATATTATTTTTCCCACTTGTCTCGATTTTTCTTAAAAATCGTTATGAATCCCTATTCATTTGATTAATATTTACATCATATTTAAATATTATAATTAACTCTATTTGTACGTTTAATTCGTAATTAAACGTTGATATATCACATATATCTCACTTTCATTCCTTAAGCCAAGATTTGAACGGTTCAAACTTATTCACCACATTATCTAAGATTTTAGTCCATTTATGAGCTAGTAGAGGGACCTAATGGACCTACAGATCATGAGCTCCAACGATCCGTGATTAACTAGCCAAACTCTTTAACCTAGTTAACCAATATTCGTTAACTAACGGGACATTTCACTAAAGCTCGTAGCTGCACTCTCCTCACTGTAGATATATTTGTGTCCGTTTGACATAACCGTCATCGATAAGTCAATCCTTCACAGGTTGTATATAACTTTAGCTAGGTCAAATTCCGATTTACTTCTGAGTTACATCTTTTCTCCTTAAGTAACCATTGTTCCTCTAATGAACAAGTGATTTAGGATCTAATCACTAAATCTATTCCCTCTTGGGCTAATGAGAGGATGGGGCCGCTTGTTCAAGTCTTGGGAACAACACTTAAGAGAATAACCTCTCTTCTATCCCTAAGTTGGGTAGGAGTGAATTCTGTCTTGTAAATTCTATGTCCCCAACTATCTACCCGGTCTTATCCCTAAAATGGGAGGAATGTTGAGCAGCGCTATTCAGCTTACTCTCACCTATGCAGATCAAGGGATGATTCTAAATAAATAGGAGTATATAGATAGCTCAAGATTTCAGATTAAGTTATCTAGGTCATCACTAAGTGAAATTAATTAGTGTTAATCATAAACAGTGTTAATACATAACAGGGATTATTTCAAGGTCAGTCTTACACAATCTCATTATGTAGAATACCCCTGCTTACATGTCTCTACATGAGCAAATCAGGATCGTTTCATTTATGCATTAGTAACAATCATGAAGCGGGTCGTATTCAATAGTGTCTCCAGGAAGAGGTACCCAACTTGATCCATGTACTATAGACTATTGAGGCTACTTACTCGAACTTGATCCTGTTTATGTCTCCACAAAAAGTCCAAATACTCATGATAGTAGCCAAAGGTTCGTAGTTTAATTGGATTTAGAGTTAATAAATAATTAATTCACTTGAATAACTTTATATGTACTAAAATTCACCTATTTACAAAAAACTACGAGTTTTAGGACATACAATCCAACAAAGGAACTGCACGTCTTCGAGAAAACCTCTTTCCTTGGTCCTACCAAATCAATTAAAGTAAGTTTAGAGTAACTAGCTTTCCTCTGTCGTCAAATATGGGGCCTGCTCTTGAGCGTCTCCGTTTGGCAATCACAAAAGGCACACCAATTTCACATTTACTCCCGGGCATACCACGGACCCAAACTAAATATTTGTTTGTTAAAGTAGGAGGAACCTTTACTTCAACATGCAATTTTCGTTTGGTTTTTTCTTTGTAGTGAACCATGTTTACTTTTGAGGTTTCAGTTCCTTGATGGGTGCTGGCCATCCAAAGGATAAAGATGGAGATAGCGACCAAAGAAAAACCTCGAGGCGAATGCACTTTCCAAGACCCCACGACGAGAACATGAAGGCTATCAACACTCAATTGCCAAACAAATTCAAAAGAGGAGTAATTTGAAATTGAAAATTAACTCACATGATTAATCCTTTCCCAACCATAGTTAAGGTGGCGGTTAATCCCCAGTCACATCGACCACTAGTTGACATCAATTAGGTCGTACTTCCTTTCTACCAGGCCCATTTATTTAGTTGCTATTTAACAAGAGTGCATGTCACACCCCCTCCCAGATTTCCTTCCTAACCTAGAAGTAGGTGAGACCTACAAACACTCATCATCGTATATCTTGAAACATAATTCAATACCAGATCAATTGTACAAAGCTTTACGCTAGTGAAACATCATAAGTTAAATATAAGTTTAAAATCAGATTTCTCAACTCATAATTTATCATAACAAGTATTTGTTCAGCATACAATACAAAACCCACTCTCGTTATGCCACAAGGATCATGTATGACAAAACATGTACATAAACTGAGTATTTACAACTATCCCAGAGAACTAATGCCGAGTAAACCTAGACGAGGATCTTCTGTAGGCTAGGTGTCCCGGACACGCTCGCTAATTGAAACGAACAATAATAAACAAGAAAGCGTGAGCCTAAAGCCCAGTGAGTGACTAATTTATCTAATTCCAATTTAATCCTTGAGTTAATGCTAATCATAAAAACTACTATATATCTTATTAGTACAGATTCCTAGGTTACTCATGCCATTTAACAATATAACATAAATATCATTCCAAGAAGCAGCGGAGCAAAGCTTGACGCTATTAACCTCATAATTCAATTCCTATTATTCATATATTCACACACCTTCACATTTCGTCCCTCGGCGTTTTAACTCTCAAGTGCTTTCTCATATTGTCCCTCAGCACTAAGTTCCATATTAATCCACTGCTCAAGTGCCTTCACATAGGGTCCCTCAGCACCGAGCAATTGTGTACTGGTTTTCCATATGCCTTCTCACAAGGTCCTTTGGCATTGGAATCCATCTCAATCAATTTCTCAAGTGCCTTCACTCATGGTCCCTCGGCACTGAGTTCCATATATCATATCCTCATAGGCCTTCACACATGGTCCTTCGGTCGTGGTTTGCATTTAGATAACACGCGTAGAAGAGTTCATATATTATCCTCGTTTTCACTTGCACAATGTTAAAGATAATCCTTGGATAAATTAGAAAGTCACTCACGATTTGTTTTAGGCCCTAAACGAATTATATGCTTTTCCGAGCTCTTCTTGGCCTGTAAAAACACATTTCTCACATTAGGTTTCTTTTGAACTCCATTTTCATAATCATTAAGTATGCATATTCATAACTAGCGATACTCTATGTCACTAGCGAGACTACCAGCGAAATTCACACTACTGGGTACTACACTAGCGAAACTGGAGTGAACTAGACTAGCGATATCACCTTAAGGAGCAATACCTAGCGAGACTTCAGCGAGAGTTGTGAGACACAAAGCTCTTTGCGTTTATCAGCGACACTCGTTCCACTGCTCACTCTCCAGCTCCTTAGCGATACCACTGTCTAGTGACCTCTGATATCACGGTTTCCTTCCTTCCCTTCTAACTCTTTTTTTAACCTGTTAAAAACCATATTACAGCCAAAATCAGAACTTCCCTTCTTCTACAATCTGGTAAAGTAGTGAGTTTCGTAACTTACCTCAAAATTTCAGACCATGACTCGTCTTCGTTTGAGAACTAACCCCAAATAACTTCGGCTACCTTGAATTGTTTAGCAGTTCAACTTCGCTTACTTCCTCCTAGAGATTAACACATTTTTGCTCGGATTTAGCTTAAACATCCTTCATGGAAGTTGCTACGAATTAAATCAAATTACTAACCTCAAAATTTCAGTTCTAGCTTTAACTTCCTCAGCTCACTCTCCTTCAAATACCGATTGGTGTCCAGATTTATCAACAACAATCAAGCTTCTGGTTCCAGCTTCAAAGTCACCAAGAAAATGATCTGGTTTATACCTGAATTCGATATAAGCACCTTCTTCCACCTCTCTTCGTTGTTCGTCTGCGAAATAGAGTTAATCTGAGTTTGAAAATATGTCCAAAAGGGTTTAATTATTCGATGTACTCCTTTATATGTCAATATAAATCACTAACTTACTAGCTTTAACATCATCTTCCTTATTGAATTAGCCAACACAACCTTCTGCGCATGGCTTCGGCAACGCATAACTTCAATTTACCATGCCACTGATTGCCCAACGCCGAATAGCCGACTACCGCATGGCCCCCCTTGGCCACTTTTCTATGCCCGACACATACCGTCCTTCAACGCATATGCCATCTCAACACATAGCAATGCCAACTTCTAGCACATAGTAGCCTTCAACGCATACTTCTACTAACGCCTATTGCACCCTTCTTCTTTCACATCTACTTCCATACCGAGCTGCCCTCTTCAACACATGCCTACTAGCGGCCACTTTTGTTAAGCTTTAGACATACCCTCAACCCATGGTCACCCATCACATGGCCAACACTTAACCATTTTTGCTCTCACCCAACTTGGCCAATTTTCTTTACTCCCTTGTCACATAGTTTCTTCTTACTTACCTTCTCTCAATAAGAAGTACGGGGCTTACGGTGCATATGCTTGGGGAGGCTTTTAATGCTTCAAAGCGGGTGGTGTCTAGACCTTTTGTGAAAATATCAGCTACTTGATTTTATGTGTTGATGTGTTCTAGAATAATTTGTTTTCTTTCAACTAAGTCATGACAAAAGTGATGTTGTATGTCGATATGTTTTAACTGGCTATGTTGAACTAGGTTTTTGGAGATGTTTATGGAACTCATGTTGTCACAATAGAGTGTCATGACATCTTGTGAGACATCATATTCCTAAAGCATTTTCTTCATCCAGATAAGCTGCGTGCAATTACTTCCAGCATCAATGTATTATGCCTCTGCAGTAGACAGAGAGACATAGTTTTACATTTTGCTGAACCAAGAAATCAAGTTATTTCCGAGAAAGAAACATCCGCCAGAAGTGCTTTTTCTATCTTCTGAGCTTCTTGCCCAATCTGCATCATAGTACCTTACCAGGGTGCTATCTGTGTCAAAGGAGTACAACAACCCATAATTGCTAGTCCCATTGATGTAACAGATTATTTGTTTGGCATTTATTAGATGACTAGCTTTTGGATTGGATTGATAATGAGCACAAACACCAACAACAAATGATATGTCGGGTATGATTGCCGTTAAGTACAATAAACTTCCAATGATGCTTCTGTACAGTTGCTCATCCATAGGTGTTCCCCTACCGTCTTTAGTAAGTTTAGCATGAGTAGGAGCAAGAGTTCGTTTGATACAAGCCTTTTGAAGCCCAAACTTTTTAACAAGGTTCGTCGCGTATTTTGATTGAGAAATGAACACCCTTTCATCTAGCTGCTTGATTTGGAACCTTAGATTATAAGACAATTCACTAACCATGCTCATTTTGACTTCATCCTACATCTGTTTAACCAAGTGATTTACCATCTCTCAGGACATTCCTCCAGAAACAATATCATCCACATAGATTTACACAATTGCAAATTAGTTTTTAGATCTTTTTTTAAATAAGATCCTATTGCCTCCCCCTTGACTATAGTCATGCAGCTCAAGAAACTTAGTCAGCCACTCATACCAAGCTTTAGGAGCTTTTTTAAGACCATACAAAGCTTTGTTTAGACGATACACATAGTGCGATTTTTCAGGATCAATGAACCTCTTGGGTTGTTCAACATAGACTTCCTCATTCAAGTAGCCATTCAGGAAGGCACTTTTTACATCCATCTGATATAGTTTAAACTTCAGAAAACAGGATATCCCAAGATGAAGTGTAGTAGCCCCAAGTCTTGCAACCAAAGCAAAAGTTTCATTAAAATCCACCCCTTCCACTTGAGTGTAACCCTAAGCAACCTGTCCTGCTTTGTTTCTCATGATATTACCTTTCGTATCAGACTTGTTTTTAAAGATCCATTTGGTGCCGATTATATTAGACGATTTTGGGCAGGGAACAAAAGTCCACACCTTTTTTCTTTCGAATTGTTCAAGGTCCTCTTGCATGGCATTGACCTAGCATTCCTCTTTGAGAGCCTCTTTAACATTCTTAGGTTCAACAAAGGAGGTGAAACATACATTGCTAATCATCTCGAGATAATTTATTTTGTCCTTTCTTCTAATTGTCACTCCAGCCTCCAAACTTCCAATGATATTGCTGGATAGATGATTTTTGCTTATCCTACTAGAGGGATGCTTGTCATCAGCTTGAAGGTGGTGCACTGTAACAAATTGATCAGATTATAGTAAAGTTTCAGGGGGCCGTTTAGAGAGGGTTCGATTATTAAAGACATGATAAGCTCTACTGTAGCAGAGTATCCAAGGAATATTCCTTCATCCGCTTTTGAGTCCCATTTGCCTTTAACTTCTCTATCTATAAGAATGTAGCATGTGTTGTCAAACACATGAAAGTACTTCACATTTGGACGTCTCCCCCTCCATATTTCATAGATTGTGGTGTCCGTGCGGGGTAGAAGGACAACCTGATTATGAATATGGCATGTAGTGTTTAAGGCCTCTGCCAAGAAATGAAGAGGTAGATGCTTTGCATGCAGCATTGCACAAGCCATTTCTTGGAATGTCCTATTCTTTCGTTCAAAAACTCCATTTTGCTGAGGGGTTATGGGAGTAGAGAACTCTTGATGAATGTCAGCTGCCGCATAAAAAGTTGCAAAGTGGACATTTTCAAATTCCTTCTCGTGGTCACTTTTGATTCTCTTGACATTAATATCTTTTTCACAATGAATTTGTAGAACATTGACTGAAAGTGAACAAACGTCCCAGATATTCTCCCAGAAATCTGACCCAAGTGTACATATCGTCCCCCCCCTGTCGGACTTTCCATTTTGGGTCCCATATGAAGAAGTTCTAGAACACAGAAGGACCCTTACTAAGATATCGGTTTATGAGGGGCATGTGTTTGCTTGCTAGACTAACATTCTCTACAGACGATATTGGTTGAAGAAGCTAAGGATGAAATACCATATATAACATTCTTAGTAAGCGCTTTTTGAATCGTCTTCATGCTGATATGACCTAGTTTCTTATGTCATAGATTTGCTTCGTCTTGCCTGAAAAGATGACAAATAGAGGATGTAGAATTCGGATTCCATAGATAGCAATTGTCAGATGATCGAGTTGTTGGGATTGGTGTGTCCTAAATCTCTTGGGTCTTGTAGTTTTGTAAATTGTATATACATTTTATTTATTGAATAAAATAAGAAGTTTTTTTTTCTCTTTTATGCATTAACTCAATCCAATAAACTAAGATTCCATGGTTATTTAATGTAAACTTAAGCATCTATTGATTGACGTAGAAGGTTGGATTATGTTTAAGTAATAACCAAAAAGATCTGTAGTATAGGAATAAGGTTAGGTGTCTTATTCTGGTAACACTATGGATACGACCCACTTTGTAATTGTTATAAGAAGTTGTAAAGTGTTACAAACGATTTGATCCTAATTGTTCATGTGGAGACATGTGAGTGAGGGTATCCTATACAAAGAGTTTGTATAAAACCGGACCACAAAATGTTTAATTTCTCTTTGTAACGCCGTTAATTGTAGAAAGTAACATTTTATAAGAAGACTATAGCTAACTCAACCTGAATCTTGAATGAGTTACGAACTTCTGTCTATGAGGCCAATCCCTTGATCTTTATGGGTGAGAGTGGTCATATTGCTGACTCAATAAGCCCTCAATTTTGGAGATTTATCTAATTAGATAGCTGGGAGCATATCTTCACAAGATGGAATTCACTCCTTCCTGTGCTTAGGGTAAGTAGATAAATTACTCCTTTAAAGGCTGATTCCAGGTCTTGAACAATGAGGTCTAACCCTCTGTAAGCCCCGTACTTTTTATTGAGAGAAGGTAAGTAAGAAGAAATTATGGGGCAGGCGAGTAAAAAAATTTGGCCAAGTTGTAGGAGAGTAAAAATGGTTAAGTGTTGGCCATGTGATGGGTGTGATAAGCACTTGAAAAGTGCTTTCTATTCTCTCAAATTAAGGGAGTTTATATTAGATTTCACTTATTTGCTAGTGGTTTTCAGGTTAAAATGAGGAAAATTAGAAGAAAAGACTAAAAGATCAAAACTGAGCAAGAATACTGCGAAAAAGAGCTGAAAAACTCAAAATGGCACAAATTGGGGCAGCGCCACGGCGCCTGGACGGCGCTGCCGCGGCACTAAAACCCGAGAGCAAGCTTTTTTGAACGTAGCCCTAGCGTCGTGGCGCTCTCCAACAGCGTTGCGGCGCCGTTCCAATATCTTCAATAGCGCCGCGGCCCTATAGACCAGTGTCGCGATGCCAGTTTTCCTTAAATGAAAATTGTTATTTTTGGTAAGTTTTTGGGCGGCCAAAGTCTATAAATTTGGGGGTTTCCAACAGCCCTAATCATCAAATCAAATCAAGGAGGAATCAACCTTCAATTTACAGACCTAAAGAGGCACAAAAAGGAGAGAATTGAGTGAGAGTTCAAAGAGTAAGTTAGTTGCAAGGAAGAGGAAAAGAGTTCGAGATAGTCGTGGTGCCCTTCGAATTCCGACGTGAGAGCCAAGGAGATCGTGACGGTGCTACCTCAATCAAGAGCCTCTTTTGAGTAGAGTTTCCCTTTCTTTACACTCTTTCTTTGTTTATTTTGCTTAAACATGTTGCTTCAAGCTATGAGTGGCTAAACTCTTTAGTTTTAGGGTTTCAATGACTTGTTTATGAATTTATGTTGATCTTGTAGACTTTCATGGTTTTGTTGGAATGATTATGCTTTTCATTGTTATTGTGTTTAATTCTTGTGGATTGGTCATCTTCACATGTTAGGTTAGATGTATGATTGAGAGATTGTATGTTTAACTTGATCTATAACAATGAATTGTTGTTAATCTATCATGAGAGTAGTTAGGTTGACAATAAAAGTTGCTAAAGACTATTTTTAATGCCATGTAATTTTGTATTGGTTTTAAGAGATTAATAATCAATCGAGTTGCATGAGAAAGGGTTGTTTTTGAGAGAAAATAACTTGGAATTAAGTTTCTAGACTTAGGCATATGAATGACAATAAAATCCATGAAATCTATAATATTGCATGATGAAATAAACAATGATTCATTACCCTAGAACTCTCTTTGACTCTTGTGTTTCTCACTTTAATACTTTCCTTATTTGATTTGTATTTTCCATAACTCATAATATTCAATTTCAATCCTCAAATAAAATTGATTCAACTCTAGAATAGCTAAGTCTTAAACCTTCACAATTGGATCTCCAGTGGAACGTGATGCGCACTTTTAGTGTTATCTGCAAGTGTACGGGTCAAGTTATAATATAAGCAGATAAGTGCAAGCAATTCGAAGAAGGCTCGCGCAATCAAATTCGAACCCCAGTGAGGGCGAGCACAGAATGGACTGATTTTCCAAAATTAGTAGAAGCAACCATGAGAGTAGAGAAGAGTTTGGCGGGAGATAGAGCTGCCAGAGGTGGAAGTAGGACTGGGCAGAACTATTACTCATCTCGGGAGCAGACTTACCGAGGTGAGGGACGACGTTTTCCACCAGGAGTCTCTGTTAAAGGAAGTTTTAAGGCCCGATCTAGTGGTTCATTCTTCCCAGGGGGACCACAAGGAGGGAATCCGTAGAGGGTACGTGGGAGGTTTCCTCAGACATCTGTACCTACAAGACGGTCACAGTCCAGTCAACCCAATGAATCTGTGGCTAGCTCAGCACAGAAACCATACTGTACTTCTTGTGGTAACAACCATTGGGGGCAGTGTTTTGCAGGGTCTGATGTTTGTTTTAATTGCGAACAATCAGGGCATTTCAAAAGAGATTGTCCTCAACCTAAGAAGGGAAGAGAAACAACATAGAGAACTGTATCACAGACAGTAAACCAGCCTAGACGAGAAAGGAAGCTAGAAAAGGGAATAGAGAAGGTCGACAGAGAGGTCATGTAGGGAGACAAAGACAGCAGGGACAGGTGTTTGCTGTGACACAGCAGGAGGCCGTGACGACACCAGATGTAGTCACGAGTATGCTTACTATTTGCTCTAAAAATGTGCATGTATTGATAGATTCAGGGGCTACCCATTCATTTGTGTCTCGTGAATCTGCTGTGCACATAAATAGAAAACTAGAACCCTTGCCTGAAACATTGTTAGTGCACACCCCTATTGGGGAAATTATTTTGATAGAACATGCTTATTTTCAGTGCGAAATTGTGATTGATGATGTGGTGTGGTTCGTTAATCTGTTACCTCTAGCATTACTAGAGTTTGATGCTATTCTTGGCATGGACTTTTTATCCAAATACTATGCGAAAGTTGATTGCTTCAAGAAAGAAGTGGGGTTAGTGAAAGCCCCTGGGATCGAGGTAGTTTTTAAAGGGAAGAGACGAATTCTTCCTACCTGTGTAATTTCCGCGGTAAAGACCAGGAAGCTATTGAGTAAAGGCTGTGAAGCATATTTAGCTTATGTAACCGAAGCTAAGTCAGAAAAGCTGAAACTAGAAGATGTACTGGTAGTGCAGGAGTTCCCTGATGTGTTTCTCGAGGAATTGTCAGGATTACCACCTGATAGAGAGGTGGAGTTTACTGTTGATTTAATTCCTGGAACAACACCTATTTCACAAGCACCATACCGTATGGTACCATCGGAATTGAAAGAGTTGAAGGTGCAATTACAGGAGTTAGTTGATAAGGGGTACATTAGACCAAGTGTATCCCCATGGGGTGCACCAGTGTTATTCGTGAAGAAAAAGGATGGTACTCTAATACTGTGCATTGATTACGTCAATTTAATAAGGTAACTGTGTGCAACAAATATCCTTTGCCTCGTATTCATGATTTGTTCGATCAACTCAGAGGGGCATCGGTGTTCTCAAAGATGGACCTAAGATCTGGATATCATCAGTTGAAAGTCAGGGAAACAGATATACCAAAAATAGCTTTTAGAACGAGATACGAATTTCTCGTGATGCCTTTTTGTCTGACGAATGCCCCAGCAGTTTTTATGAACTTAATGAATAGGATTTTTCATCCTTATTTGGACCAGTTTGTAATTGTGTTTACTTATGACATTCTGGTGTACTCTGGAAGGAAGGATGAACATGTGAAGCATCTTAGGACCGTCTTGCAGGTTCTGAGAGAAAAGAAATTATATGCGAAGTTTAGCAAATGCGAGTTCTGGTTGAAACAAGTAATGTTCCTTGGGCATATTGTTTCAACTGCAGGAGTATGTGTAGATCCTCAGAAGACTGAAGCAATTACCAAGTAGGAGTAGCCAAAGATTGTCTCAGAGGTTCGTAGTTTTCTGGAACTCGCAAGGTATTATAGGCGTTTTGTGCAAGGATTTTCTAAGATAGCATTGCCACTGAGCCACTTGACTAAGAAGAATAGTAAATTTGAGAGGAATGAGGATTGTGAACGAAGCTTCCGAGAGCTAAAGACAAAATTGGTAACAACACCTATTTTGGCACTTCTAGAGACAGGAAAGGAGTTCGAAGTGTATTATGATGCCTCTCATCAAGGGCTAGGTTGTGTACTGATGCAAGAAGGTAGAGTTATAAGCCTACGCCTCTAGATAGTTGAGGCCACATGAGGTTAACTACCCTACCCACGACTTGGAACTGGCAGCGGTGGTGTTGGCACTAAAGATATGGCGGCACTATTTGTTCGAAGAGAAATGCCATATATATACAGATCATAAAAGTTTGAAATACATTTTTTGTCTCATGTTGAGTTCTTTCTGATCAAAGATTATGACTGTACCATAAATTATCACCAAGGAAGAGCAAATGTTGTAGTTGACGCTTTAAGTAGGAAAAACAGAAGTATAGCCGGGAGAGTAAATGCAATCAAAGCGGTGGTATTACAAGAATTTAAAGATAATGTCGCTAGCTTGAGTGTAACCAAAACAGGAGCTTTACTAGCACAGTTTCAATTGAGACCTAAACTTGTGGATGAAGTGATAAGGAAACAATCAGAAGATCTTGAAATGAAGAAGTTGATGGAAGAAGTAAAAGCACAACGGAGATCAGATTATGAGCTCAAGTATGATGGTGTGCTTTTAAAGCAAGGCAGAACTTGTGTGCCAAAGAACGAAGAAATTAAACAGTTAATCTTGGAAGAAGCACATAGTTCGGCATACTCTATGCATCCTAGTAGTACCAAGATGTATAGAACACTGCAGAGGTTTTATTGGTGGCCGGGTATGAAAAAGGAGATAGCTGAGTATGTGGCCAAGTGTTTAATCTGCCGACAGGTCAAACCTGAACGTCAAAGGCCAGCAGGATTGCTACATCCGCTTCCCGTTCCTGAGTGGAAATGGGAACATATTACTATGGACTTCCTATTTGGATTACCGAGGACAACAACTGGTATGGACGATGTATGGGTAATAGTAGATCGACTGACTAAGACAGCTCGATTTTTACCAGTTAAGACAACATTTACCTTTGATAGATTAGCACAGCTTTATGTGGACAGAATTGTGAGTCAGTATGGTGTACTAGTAACTGTAGTATCTGATAGAGACCCTAGATTTACTTCTAAGTTCTGAGGAAGTTTACAGAAGGTTCTAGGAACCAAGTTGCAATTTAGTACTGCCTTTCATCCTCAAACAGATGGACAGTCAAAGAGGACAATACAGACTTTAGAAGATATGTTACGAGCCTGTGTACTACATTTTAAGGGTAGCTGGGATGAATATTTGTCTTTGATGAAATTTGCTTATAATAATAGCTACCAAGCGAGTATTGAAATGACACCATAGGAAGCACTCTATGGTAGATCATGCAGAACTCCGGTGTGCTGGGGAGAAGTAGGTGAAAGGAAATTAATTGGGCCGGAAATTGTGCAATCTACAACAAAAAAAGTGGAGTTGATTAAAGCAAACCTTAAAGCAGCCAGGGACCGAAAGAAAAGTTATGAAGATAAAAGGAGGAAGGACCTTGAATTTGAGGTCGGGGATAAGGTATTCTTAAAATTATCACCATGGAAAGGAATCCTAAGATTTGGGGAAAGAGGAAAGCTGAGCCCTAGGTATATAGGACCCTTTGAAATCTTGGAAAGGGTGGGACCCGTGGCCTATCGATTAGCACTACCAATGGAAATGTCTAGGATACATAACGTATTCCATATTTCAGTCTTAAGGAAGTATGTTCCAGATCCTAATCATATGTTAGAAATACAACTAGTGGAGCTTCATGAAGATTTGAGTTATGAAGAGAAACCTCTGCAGATATTAGATGAAAAGAAACAGATGCTGAGAACTAAAGAAATTCCATTGGTTAAAGTTTTATGGAGAAATCATGAGATAGAAGAAGCAACATGGGAACCAAAGGAGCAAATGATGAAACAATATCCACATGTATTTGCTTAGGAATTGACCATTTCTGATTTCGGGGACGAAATCATTATAAGGAGGTGGTAAATGTAAGCCCCGTACTTTTTATTTAGAGAAGGTAAGTAAGAAGAACGTATGGGGCAAGCGAGTAAAGAAAATTGGCCAAGTTGTGGAAGAGTAAAAATGGTTAAGTGTTGGCCATGTGATGGGTGACCATGCGTGGAAGATATGTCTAAAGCTTGACAAGAGTGGCCGCTGGTAAGCATGCGTTGAAGAGGGCAGCTCGGCGTGGAAGTAAATGTGAAGGAAGGAGGGTGCAATAGGTGTTAGTGGAAGTATGCGTTGGAGGCTACTATGTGCTAGAAGTTGGCATTGCTATGCGTTGAGATGGCCTATCCGTTGAAGGATGGTATGCGTCGGGCATAGAAAAGTGGCCGAGAAGGCCATGCGGTAGTCGGCTATTCGACGTTGGGCAATCAGTGGCATGGTAAATTGAAGTTATGCGTTGTCGAAGCCATGCGCGAAAGGTTGCGTTGGCTAATTCAAGAAGGAAGATGATGTTAGAGTTGGTAAGTCGGTGATTTATTTTTGACATATAAAGGAGTGCATCGAATAATTAAGCCTTTTTTGGACATACTTTCGAACTCAGATTAACTTCATTTCGTAGACGAACAACGAAGAGAGCTGGAAGAAGGTGCTTATATCGAGTTCAGCAGAAACCAAATCATTTTCATGGTGACTTTGAAGTAGGAACCAGAAGCTTGATTGTTGTTGATAGATTTGGACACCAATCGGTATTTGAAGGAGAGTGAGCCGAGGAAGTTGAAGCTAGAACTGCAATTTTGAGGTTAGTAAGTTAATTCAATTCTTAGCAACTTCCATGAAGGATGTATAAGCTAAACCCGAGCAAAAATGTGTTAATCTCTAGGAGGAAATAGCAGAGTTGAACTGCTAAGCAAATCAAGGCAGCTGAAGTTATTTTGGAATAATTCTCAAACGAAGACGAGTCCTGGTCTGAAATTTTGAGGTAAACTAGGAAACTCACTACTTTATAAGATTGTAGAAGAAGGGAAGTTCTGATTTTGGCAGTAATATGGTTTTTAGCAGGATAAAGAAAGAGTTAGAAGGGAAAGAAGAAAACCGTGATATCAAGTGTCGCTAGACAGTGGTATCGCTAAGGAGCTGGAGAGTGAGCAGCAGAACGAATGTCGCTGATAAACGCAAAGAGCTCTGCATCTCACAACTCTCGCCGAAGTCTCGCTAGGTATCGCTCCTTAAGGTGATATCGCTAGTCTAGTTCACTCCGGTTTTGCTAGTGCAGTACCCAGTAATGTGAATTTCGCTGGTAGTCTCGCTAGTGACATAGAGTATCGCTAGTTATTGATATGCATACTTAATGATTATGAAAAAGGAGTTCAAGGGAAACCTAATGTGAGAAAGGCCAAGAAGAGCTTGAAAAAGCATATAATCCGCTCGGGGCTTAAGACAATCGTGAGTGACTTTCTAATTTATCCAAGGATTATCTTTAACATTGTGCAAGTGAAAACGAGTATATTATATGAAGTCCTGTATGCGTGTTATCTAAATGCAAACCACGGCTGAAGGACCATGTGTGAAGGCCTATGAGGTTATGATATATGGAACTCAGTGCCGAGGGACCATGAGTGAAGGCCCTTGAGAAATTGATTGAGATGGATTCCAATGCCAAAGGACCTTGTGAGAAGGCATATGAAAAACTAGTACATGATGGCTCGGTGCTGAGGGACCAGGTTTGAAGGCACTTGAGCAGTGGATTAATATGGAACTCAGTGCTGAGGGATAATATGTGAAAGCACTGGAGAGTTGAAACGCCGAAGGACGAAATGTGAAGGCGTATGAAAATATGAATAATAGGAATTGAATTATGAGGTTAACAGCGTTGAGCCTTGCTTCGCTGCTTCTTAGAAAGATATTTATGCTATATTGTTTGGTGGCATGAGTGACCCAGTAATGTGTATTAATAAGATATATAGTAGTTTTATGATTAGCATTAACTCAAGGATTAAATTGTAATAGCTAATTTAGTCACTCACTGGGCTTTAGGCTCACACTTTCTTATTTATTGTTGTTCGTTTCAGGTAGCGAGCGTGTCCGGGACGCCTAGCCTACAGAAGATCCTCGTTTGGGCTTACTTGATTTTAGTTCTCTGTGATAGTTGTAAATACTCAGTCTAAGTACATGTTTTGTCATATATGATCCTTGTGGCATAACGAGTGTGGGTTTTTGTACTGTATGCTGAACAAATACACATTTAACTTATAATGTTTCACTATCATAAGGTTTTATACAATTGACCTGGTATTGAATTGTGTTTCTAGATATAAGATGACGTGCATGAATGTAGGTTGCATATACTCCTAGGTTAGGAAGGAAATCTGGAAGGGGGTGTGACATTTTTGTATCAGAGCATAAGATTTTGGGTTGTGAGATCATGCATAGTAGTTAGGAACATGCAATAGTAAATTGATTACATATTATGTTATAGGAACATGCCCAGAGGAACCAGACGAGGTAGGCGGGAAGGCGCCGAGACATCGCGTGCTACCAGAGAGGAGAGGCAAACGTCTGATGGAGAATCTAGTAATCCTCAAGCGAGTATTAATATGGAAGAACAAATCTTTAACATAATAGCACAGAGATTGGTAGCCAGTATGGAATCAGCTCAAGGGGATCCTGAGAGGAAGTTTGGGATAAAATGGTTTAAAGCCTTGGGTGCCCAAGTGTTTGAAGGCACCACAGATCCTGCAGAAGCTGAAACATGGTTAAATCAGATAGAGAAATGTTTCAGAGTTATGCATTGTCCGGAAGACAGGAAACTTGATTTAGCCACTTTTATGCACCAGAAAGGGGCTGAAGATTGGTGGCGTTTGACTGAGCATCAGAACTTAAATGTGGGCTCTTTAACATGGGCAGACTTTAAGAAATCTTTTCAAGCAAAATACTATCCTAAATCTTATTGCGACGAGAAAAGGAAGGAATTTCTAAATCTAGTACAAGGAAATATGTCAGTTGCTGAATATGAGAAGAAATTCATCGAGCTTGCCAGGTATGCCCTGGCATTAGTAGCAGAAGAAGCAGATAACTGCAAGCGATTTGAAGAAGGCTTGCGCAGTGAAATCCGAACCTCAGTGAGGGCAAGCACAGAATGGACTGATTTTCTAAAATTAGTAGAAGTAGTCATGAGAGTAGAGAAGAATTTGGTGGGAGATGGAGCTGGCAGAGGTGGAAGTAGGACTGGGCAGAACTATTACTCATTTCTGAAGCAAACTTACCGAGGTGAGAGACGACGTTTTGCACCAGGAGTCTCTGGTAAAGGAAAGTTTAAGGCCCGATCTAGTAGTTCATTCTTCCCAGGGGGACCACAAGGAGGGAATCCGCAGACGGGACGTAGGAAGTTTCCTCAAACATCTGTACCTACAGGACGATCACAGTCCAATCAACCCAATGAATCTGGGGCTAGCTCAGCAAGAAACCATACTGTACTTCTTGTGGTAACAACCATTGGGGGCAGTGTTTTGCAGGGTCTGATGTTTGTTTTAATTGCGAACAATCAGGGTATTTCAAAAAAGATTGTCCTCAACCTAAGAAGGGAAGAGAAGCAACACAGAGAACTGTATCAGAGACAGTAAACCAGCCTAGATGAGAAATGGAAGCTGGAGAAGGGAATAGAGAAGGTTGACAGAGAGGTCATGTAGGGAGACCAAGACAGCAGGGACAGGTGTTTGCTGTGACACAGTAGGAGGCCTAGACGGCACCAGATGTAGTCACGAGTATGCTCACTATTTACTCTAAAAATGGCATGTATTGACAGTCAATCCTTCAACCAACAGAATATCATCAAAAGAAGGTTAGCCCTACACATTGAGCTTTCCCTTCCCAATGATACTTCCAATGGCTCCATCTCCAAGAGTGACTTTACCACTACTTACTAGTTTGAGATTTTCAGATGGTTGCGATCACTGGTCATGTGAAGATAGCTTCCACTATCAAAATACTAGTCATCCCTAGCCGATGATCGGAGAGACGTCAAAATCACATTGTATTTCATCTAATTCTCTTTTACTTTCCAAACAACGTTTACATTTCTTCTGATGATCTTCTCAGAACGAGAATACTGGGAATGTCTACAATAGTTAGTAGTCCTTCTAAACATATTTAGCATCTGATATCAGAAAGGTCTTATGTGCCAAGGTTTGCCACAAAAATGACAGATCCACCGAGATCCACGATGCCTGTTAGAGACTTTATGACAGTAGTTAGATGGGGCCTCAGCAGCACCATAAAATTCTGGATTACTAGCCTTAACAAACTCAACGGCTCGTTTTCCTTTACTTTGGGATTGAGATGTGGACTGCTCCTTAGAATTGATTAAATCTCAGGCCCTGATGATTACCAGCAAAATATCCTTTAGAAATGATGTTTTCAAGAGTTTTAGTATTAGAATTGAGCATTCAAATATTCTTCACCATAGATTCCTTTTCAATCTTAGATTGGACCAGTTCATGTTTTAGTTTAGCAATAGTGGACATCAAACGATGGTTGTCAGCCAACAAGGATTCAATTCTTTCTTTATGAGTATCCAAAACTTTCATATCTTCACCCCCTTTTTTGAACAATGCCTGATAAGATAGGTCATCGGACACAGGAGTGTTGACATCAATCTCATTTTCAGCATATGCATCATACTCAGATATCACACCTGATGACGTGTCAGATGAGATGTTGCTAACAAGCACTTTAACCTCTGCCTTGGACTCACTTGAACTTGTCTCATCATCTGATAATGTAAGTACATAACTTCTATTATATCTCTTGTGGAAAGTTGGACATTTTGCTTGAAAGTAACGAAAACCTTAGCATTTTCTGCATTTAAGACCCTTTTCTTTTTCAATATGGAAACTCACAGGTTTGTCACCATCCTTCCTATTATTGATAACTTTGAATTGTTTAGAGCCATGCTGACCAATAATCTTTCCAAAGTGTTTCAGCACTTTATTGAATTGTTTAAAGAGAAGGGCTATAGATCCAGCCAAGGATTCATCAGATTTTTTATCTGAAGATTCTTTAGGGAGTTCACCAACAGATTGGAGAGCAATGTTTTTAGATTTCTTCTTTTGTTTCTCGTCGAGAGACATTTCAAAGGTCAGTAAAGATCCAAACAACTCATCCACTTTCAGCGAAGCAATATCCTGTGCCTCTTCTATAGCAGTAACTTTCGTATCAAACTTCTTTGGCAATGATCTGAGTGCCTTGTAAACCAACCTTTTCTCCGAGATCTTTTCTCCAAGGGCGAATGATTCGTTGGCAATATCAAGTAGACGAACATTGAACTCAACAATGGATTCATCATCATTCATTCTCAGATTTTCAAATTTAGAAGCTAACAATTGGAGCCTTGACATTTTGACTTTGGAGGTTCCTTCATGGGCAACAGCTAAAATGTCCTAAGCTTCTTTTGCAGAAACACAAGTATTAATCAACAAAAAGATATTTTGATCTACACCATTGAAAATGGAATTTAAGGCACATGAGTTGCTAAGGATGCTTCATCTTCAGCTTCTGTCAATTGTAGCTCTAGTTTAAGGATTTCTTTTCCATCTTCTGTTTTTGTATTGGGATGAGAGTACCTAGTAACCACAGCTTTTCATGTCTTACTATTGATGGATTTCAGAAAAGCAGTCACACGAGCTTTACACTAAGAGTAATTTGTTCCATCCAAAATTAGTGGTCGTGTAGTGGAGCCACCTTCCTTGATCCCATTCATGATTGATACACTTAAGATCTAAAAGACCTGATCTGATACCAACTGAAAGAAAATGCACAATGACTTAAACAATTAGAAAGTCAAATTAGTAGTGTTCACAACTAATTTGACATCACATAGATCATGCCAAGTAAAACTAAAACACATAAGTTGGTAATACAGTTAGGTGATATACACCTACGTCTAGGGGGCTACGTGCCCGAGAAAGATAATTCACTAATATCGAAAAGTCAAGCAAGTACAACAAGATACTTATCTATAAAGCGATAACTTCTACAGTGACTCTAGTCAAGCTTAACTTGATTAACACCTAGGCTCCCCCTAGATGAGAGACTCCCTCTTTTTATGCTTAGGCTCCCTTTAAGTTTGACTATATTAGTGTAGAAGCATTTCAGATTGTGACTGTGCAAATGTGACACTTCTCTGGTCAATTATCTCTCTCAACTTACAGTGAACGTCCTTCACTAAAATACTCTGCACTTCTAATAAATGAGAACTCCCTTCTCACAATAAGAGGTTCAAGGCTTCCCTTGACTTTACAAGCATGTCTTTAGACACAATGTTATGAATATCATATCTGTGCTTTCACAAAATGTCACAAATGCACAGTGGAAAAATGTAGCACACGAACGCTTATCATAGTGATGAGGTCGGCCAAACTCACACACAATCTTTTGCCAATACTATGAAAAACGACAACCCTAGAAAGGAACGCCCAACATCTTTTAAGCAGTAGAATAATTAACGAAACTAATCAAGGGTGAAACCAATATGGAAATAAAATCAACCCAAATAAGTCTGCATACAGGCGCCATATAAGGAAATAAAATATCCGAAGAGAACACCCAACGTGCAGATGTTAAAATTAGCTATGACACAATGGGTAATCCTCAAACAACCACCTTAAAGCTAATGCGAGAGCCAACAATACAACTCTCCAGCAAACACAACTATAATAACCCTGCCCATAGCCACCCACCCACCAATGCAACAATCCTTTCACCTTCTCAACTAATCAATAGACTTATTCATGTTTAGACCAAACAAATAAACAAATAATCAAATAGCAGGAAAAAATAGATGATCAATTTAGAATCACCTAAAAGGCTTCGAGGATCCACAGAAATAGAGTAAGTATAATATTCGAAACATTTTTCTTTGGTCAGTAAAAACAAATACAATTGGAAAGAGTAAGTGGATATAGTACCCAATAAGATCATCTATAGTATACAAAGTTCGCACACTAACAACAACCGTATTCATTAGACAAAATGCATTAACATAAAAAAAGAAAAAAAGAAAACTCTTACAAACAACTAGACACAAACAACTCCATTTAAAAACAACTAGACACAAACAACTCAACTTATCAAAAGAATGCCAACAAGGTAACAGAACTCAAGGCTTTTGATGATTTGACCAACCTATTGTCCATCTTCCTCGAGAACCCCAATAGTTTTCCTTCTAGACTCATCAAATTGACCTTCGACCATTTTTATCCAAAACATTGATGCACCTCTAAATTTAATCATGGTGAGACATCACCTTTCAATCTAATTATGCTTCTAAATCAGGCTCTCATCATATGTCATATTCTTAACAAATAAACATTCTTATAATCACAAGACAGTCACAACAAGTCAATATGCTATACAATATACAATCATATTACCACGAGCATCCAGACGTGCTCAACCATATTCAAACATCAAAAAAAGAATAAGGATCATTTAGGCATGCTCAATCATACTAGATGACAAAAATTTCACAATAAATCCATTTAAGTCATATATATACGTACTGAAAATAAAGTACGGAAGATGCTAGCATAAAATCAAGCCCAACATAAGCTATTTGAAAGATTCCTAAAACAATAAAAATGTCATAAAGTCAAAACTCTCACTTTGAAATTGTATTTTAAAAAAAGAAACAGTCAATCTAGTTCGAAATTATCAAAAAAAAAAAAAAAAAAAAAAGCTAAATACTTACTAATCTTACCCAAACAACCCAAAACATTGCTAGTTGGTTTTAAACCAATTTACTTACTAATCTTACCCAAGCAAAGCTTAATACTTACTAAGCTTAACCAAACACCTCCACAACCTTCGTAGTTGGTTTCCATATAAGCACACTCCTACATATTTGAAGTTGTTCAGGAGTTAGTAATGAGAAACCAAAGTCAACATGGAGTTGATCAGAACTAAATCTCACCAAAGGAGGAAAACATTGCTACAAATTGATAAAGAAATTTTGTTTCTCTAAATGAAGCTTTTCCCGATACCTAAAAACCATCGACAAAAGTTCCTTTTCCTAATGATTTATAAAGCGTCGGGAAAAAGTAACTATGTCGACCACCTTTATTTTTTCGTCAAGAAAAGTATAACTATTCCGACGAACTTTAGTTAGCGTCGGGAGAGAGTAGTTCTCTCGATGATGAGCTCTATCGTCGGGATGTAAAGAAGACAAATTTTTTTTTTTCAAAGTTAACTCCGGACGGTATTTTAAAACCGTTGGGAGAAAAGATTTTCTAGACGGTAAAGGTGTAAGCCTCGTACTTGTTATTGAGAGAAGGTAAGTAAGAAGAAACTATGGGACAGACGAGTAAAGAAAATTGGCCGAGTTGGGTGAGAGCAAAAATGGTTAAGTGTTGGCAATGTGATGGGTGACCATGCGTTGAGGGTATGTCTAAAGCTTGACAAGAGTGGCCGCTGGTAGGCATGCGTTGAAGAGGGCAGCTCGGCGTGGAAGTAAATGTGAAGGAAGAAGGGTGCAATAGACATTAGTAGAAGTATGCGTTGAAGGCTACTATGTGCTAGAAGTTGGCATTGCTATGCATTGAGATGGCCTAGGCGTTGAAGGACGATATGCGTCGGGCATAGAAAAGTGGCCGAGGGGGGCTATGCGGTAGTCGGCTATTCGGCGTTGGGCAATCGTGGCATGGTAAATTGAAGTTATGCATTGCCGAAGCCATGCGCGGAAGGTTGCGTTGGCTAATTCAAGAAGGAAGATGGTGTTAGAGCTGGTAAGTCGGTGATTTATATTGACATATAAAGTAGTGCATCGAATAATTAAACCCTTTTAGACATATTTTTGAACTAAGATTAACTCCATTTCGCAGACGAACAACGAGGAGAGGTGGAAGAAGGTGCTTATATCGAATTCAGGTAGAAACCAGATCATTTTCATGGTGACTTTGAAGCTGGAACCAGAAGCTTTATTGTTCCTGATATATCTGGACACCAATCGGTATTTGAAGGAGAGTGAGCTGAGGAAGTTGAAGCTAGAACTGAAATTTTGAGGAGGAAGTAAGCAGAGTTGAACTGCTAAACAATTCAAGGCAGCCGAAGTTATTTGGGGATAATTCTCAAACGAAGACGAGTCATGGTCTGAAATTTTGAGGTAAACTAGGAAACTCACTACTTTACAAGATTGTAGAAGAAGGGAAGTTCTGATTTTGGCTATAATATGGTTTTTAGCAGGATAAAGAAAGAGTTAGAAGGGAAGGAAGGTGATATTAGGTGTCGCTAGACAGTGGTATCGCTAAGGAGCTGGAGAGTGAGCAGTGGAACGAGTGTCGCTGATAACGCAAAGAGCTCTGCGTCTCACAACTCTCGCTGAAATCTCGCTAGGTATCGCTCCTTAAAGTGATATTGCTAGTCTAGTTCACTCTGGTTTCGCTAGTGCAGTACCCAGTAGTGTGAATTTTGCTAGTAGTCTCGCTAATGACATAGAGTATCGTTAGTTATGAATATGCATACTTAATCATTATGAAAAAGGAGTTCAAAGAAAACCTAATGTGAGAAATGTGTTTTTACAGGCCAAGAAGAGCTCGAAAAAGCATATAATCCGCTCGAAACCTAAAACAAATCGTGAGTGACTTTCTAATTTATCCACAGATTATCTTTAACGTTGTGCAAGTGAAAACGAGGATAATATATGAAGTCCTGTATGCGTGTTATCTAAATGCAATCCACGGCCGAAGGACCATGTGTGAAGGCCTATGAGGATATGATATATGGAACTCAGTGTTGAGGGACCATGAGTGAAGGCACTTGAGAAATTGATTGAGATGGATTCCAATGCCGAAGGACCTTGTGAGAAGGCATATGGAAAACCAGTACACAATTGCTCGGTGCTGAGGGACCCTATGTGAAGGCACTTGAGCAGTGGATTAATATGGAACTTAGTGCTGAGGGACAATATGAGAAAGCACTTGAGAGTTAAAACGCCGAGGGACAAAATGTGAAGGTGTGTGAATATATGAATAATAGGAATTGAATTATGAGGTTAATAGCGTCAAGCTTTGCTCCGCTGCTTCTTGGAATGATATTTATGTTATATTGTTAAATGGCATGAGTAACCCAGGAATCTGTACTAATAAGATATATAGTAGTTTTTATGATCAGCATTAACTCAAGGATTAAATTGTAATTAGATAACTTAGTCACTCACTGGGCTTTAGGCTCACGCTTTCTTGTTTATTGTTGTTCGTTTTAAGGTAGCGAGCATGTCCAGGACGCCTAGCCTACAGAAGATCCTCCTCTGGGTTTACTCGGCATTAGTTCTCTGGGATAGTTGTAAATACTCAGTTTATGTACATGTTTTGTCATACATGATCCTTGTGGCATAACGAGAGTGAGTTTTGTACTGTATGCTGAACAAATACTTGTTATGATAAATTATGAGCTGAGAAATTTGATTTTAAAACTTATGTTTAACTTATGATGTTTCACTAGCGTAAAGCTTTGTACAATTGATCTGGTATTAGATTATGTTTCAAGATATACGATGACGAATGTTTGTAGGTCACACCTACTTCTAGGTTAGAAAGGAAATCTTGGAGGGGGTGTGACAAAAGGGGTTTTAAAAAAAATCATCTCTCGAAGGTAATTAAAATATCGTTGGGAGAAGGAGCTTTGGGTGAGGGATTTTAAAAAACGTATCCGGGAGGGGGTTTTAAAATTTTTGTTGAATTTTTTAATTTTTCGACTCTGCATATGTGATTTTCCGATCTTCTCCTCCTTTGTTGATTTTTTCTCACTCTCTGAAATGTTCTGATTGGTTTTTTTCCTGCCCTGTAGCAATTAGCGAGTGAGAGAGTGAAAGAGCGAGCAAGAGAGATAAGAGTGATTGTGAGTGAGGAAATGAAGAGAGAGCGATAATGCGACAACTCTCTCGCTCTCGCTCTCGTGCTCTTGCTCTCACTCTAAGTTACTAAATTTAAGTTTAAGTTTTTTTAAGTTTTATATTATTGTTGATATTAGTGTATGGGTAAATGTATAATGTGTAAGTTTGTATTTTGTAAGTAGCTCGAAGAACTAGCTTCAAGATGGATCTCTTAGAAAAGCAAAGTTTAGGTTGTAAGTTTGTATTTTGTAGATCTGTAATATTATTTGGTGTTAATATTTTATAGATACTATAGTAATGTTTAAGATAAAGATAATATGTAATGTTGAAAAATGTCATTTTCGTATTTATGTTTTAGTTATGTAATTTTTGAGATACTATGTATTGTTATTTCAGTGTTAATGTTATGGTAGAAAATTAATTAGATGTTGAATTTAAATAGGTTTGATATTTAATAAATTTTAAATAGGTTTGATATGTAATAAATTATAAAAATTTAATGTAAAAAAATACCTTTTCCAACGCCCAATTTAAAGGCGGCATCGGAAAAAATAATATTCACAACATTTGGTAGTACTTTTCCCGAGGCCACACTCAAATTTCATTGAAAAAGATAACCTCTCCTGATGCCAAAACTTATGAGCATCAGGAGAAGTAATTTCTCCCCACGTTAAATATGTTGGTTTGCGTCGAGAGAAAGCATTTCTCCCAACCTTCAATATAATGGCGTCAGGAGAAAGACCAAATTGTAGCCTCAGGGGAGAAATCACTTCTTCTTACGCTAAAATGTGTTTGGCTTGCGTCTAGACATTTATTTCTCCCGATGCCCAGAAGGTGGTGTTGGGTGAAGACATTCACTTCTCCCGACACTACCTTACAGGCGTCGAGAGAAAACCGCTGAAAGTTTTTCGTCGGAAAATCATTTAATCCTGAAAAAATGACTTTTTTGCATCGGGAAAAGGCTTTTCCAATGAGGCTATCCTGACGACGATCCCGGCGGTAAACAAACCATCAGGCTTTTCCAACGATTTTTTGGCTTTTCCCAATGGTTTTGATCGTCAGAAAAGGGCAAATTTCTTGTAGTGAGAGATGTGTTGTTCTAAGGTTGAGATCACTTGTCTATCCATGGTTGTAGCATAATTGACCTGTGAGGCCTAAAGGAGAAGCCGGATAAGAGGAAAGTGTAGAGGAAGTTTTTTTTTTTCATCACAAAAAAACATGTGGATCTTCAAATAACTCATGTCGTGGGTGTCACCAAACAAAGGTAATGGCCGCTATTGTCGTAGGGGTGCATCGTTGCTGGTTGCTCAGGATGGGTGTGCGCATGGGTGCCACCAAACAAAGATAACGAAGTCTGTAGTGGGTTATCCGTTGTTGGCGCTGGTCGCTCGTGGTCGTTGAAGGTAACACCGATGGAGGGAAGCTATTGTTCAAAGAAGAAAAATGGAAGTGGATAAACGTGGGGGACTAGGGATTAAAAAATGAGAGAGAAATGTGTTTAGTAAAGGAGGGAAACAAAAAATTAGGGCTTTCATTTTTTTCAAAAAAACTTTACTTTTAATGGCGCAGTAATTTGTTACTATAGACTATTAGCTTTTTGTGGTGGAGGTTAACACATCACAAAAACTTTTGGAGACGTTGGTTTATTCTTTGTCTCTAATAATTATTTACTGCGAAATGTTTTTTTTACACATTGCTATAAAGTAATATTTATCAACTTTTGGTTGCGTTACTAAAAAATTGTCATACTTTTCTTGTGGTGAATTCTAAGCTAAATTTCATGAAAAAAATAAGTTTTTAAAAACTATTTTTTTAAGTTTTCAAACTTTCGTTTGATTTTTTAAAATATTGATAAAAAGTAGATAATAAAACATGAAATTATGAAGTTGAAGGAGTGCTTACAAGCTTAATTTAAAAACAACAAACAAAACACCGAATAGTTACTAAAAGAGGCATGTTAATATGAGTGAGATAACCTGAAGCCATTTTTTCTTTTAAATTTCATTTTAGTTTGTTTTATAAGTGAGCCTTTTCATCAAGTTAAACACAAATAATATTGAATTACAATTAATAAAAATGTAATTTGTTAGCCCCATTTTGGATTGCCTTTGCAATTTTGAAAAGTGATTAAGAGAAGATCTTAACCTCCTATCCTATTTGGTAAACTACTTATTTATTAATTCCCCAAAATCACTTTTAAATTATAAATAACGCATTAAAGCCCATAAACAGCAGATTTTAGATTGAGCTTTTCATAAACAGCAGCTTTTAGATTTAGGTTTTAAAAAAATATATTACTTTCTTAACCATTTAAATAAATACATTATAATAATATCATTCTATATTAATATATTTTTTCAAATAATTTTTCAGACTTTTGATTGATTCAAGATTTTATAACAATTATTTTTCTTAAACCTTACCAAATAATCTAGATTAAAAAAAATTAATTTAAGTTCAAATCATACAAAATTTTAAGGGATGTTTAAATAGAAAAATTATTGAAAATAATTACAAATATAGCAAAATTTTACTTTCTGTTGATAGATAACGATAGACCCAGATAGACATATATCACTTCACCAAATAGACTCGGATAGATGCCTATCGGGATCTATGGCAGTCTATCACAAATAGAAAGTAAAATTTTGCTACATTTGTAAATAGTTTGATATTTTTTCTATTTATAGTAATCTTTCAAATTTTAAATAAACATATAATAATAAATTTTAAATTATCAGTATGATAATAACTGAAATAATAATTAAAATAACAACAAAATGATTGATATTTTTTTTGCTTGTGATTCACCTAGATAAAGTTGTGTTGCTCTAAATTTTGTTTAGTTGTGCTTAATTGGCGGAAGGGAAACTAAGTGGTGTAGATTGGAAAAAGAAATTCTGTTGTTTGCTTGTGATTTTTCTGATTGCAGGTTAAGGGTAGGAGTTTTATAGGATTTTATAGCATTTTTTAGGTCGAATTTTGTCCACTTTTCATTTGCGTGTCGAGAGTTGGGAATTTAGAGGCAAATTTCTATGGGCCCCAAGAAAAACAAGGGTAAAGGAGCAAGTAGTCCGAGTCGTCAGGCTGCGGAGCCTGATTATAATACCAATAGGTGCCCCTTTGGGTGGCCTGCAAGCGTTTCTTTCGTACCATTGCCACTAGGGCGCTCATTCCCAAGCGGAGATTAGCCCCCAACCCCCAGCTATACTCATTTGTCGTATCAAAGATTCTATAAAGGGGATGGGGCTTATTTACCAGTCAACTTGAGGAGGCTGTGGTTCTTGTCGTGAGGGAATTTTCTGCGAACATTAGTGAGAATGGATCAACATCTATTGCTCGTGGGCGCATGGTGCGGTTTGACGCCCTTACCATTAACCACCTCTTCGACTTGCTTGACATCTACAAGGAATACTATGTGTCTAGCTTAGATAGAGGGCTTAACTTGCCCTCTGTTCGTCAGGAGTAGATTAGGTGTGTACGGATGACATATTGATTAGGTTCAATAGGACAAACCTAACACTACCTAACTAGAACTGGTATGCTTTCTTGTGTTTTAGATTAATGCCAATTCAGCGTATCTTTGATGTCACTAAGGATAGGGCTAAGTTATTGTATGCCCTAGCCATGGGATACTCGATCGACGTGGGGAAGGTACTTTATTACTATATCCACCGCATCTCGAGGATCACAACCATACGTGGTCTTGGACATTTGTCCTTAATTATTGAGCTCTATCTGTCTGCTAGGATAAATATTGGTCTGAATGAGGAGAGGATGCTGCCCAAGAGTCTTATGACAAGAGCATCTAACCCACCCCATGGTGTCGAAGAGAGGCATGGTAGCCATCAAATCGAGGCTATTGGCGATGATCACAAAGATCATCGAGAGAAACCCGTGGGGGAGCCTCAGGGTCATCCTACTTAAGACATGTTAGGATGCACTGTGACATTAGGCGAGAATAATGCTCGTTCTCTTCGGCGCATGTGTAGGGACATGGACTATCTCATAGAGAGTCAAGGTCTCTACTTTGCCCATATGGGCAGTCTACCCAATGTCCAGAGGTATTGTTGGGGTTGATGCCCTAAATCTTGTGGTCTTGTAGTTTGTAAGTTTTATTTGTATAAACAGATTATTTATTTAATAAAATAAATGTTATTTTAGTCAACATTTAGTTGCATTGACCCAAAACCAATAAACTAAGATTCAATGTTATTACCTGTAACTTAAACATGAATATGGAGATGGAACCACAAAATGTTAACTCTCTCTTTATAACACCGTTACTAGAAGAGACTTACATTTCATCATGATGACCATAGGTGACTTAACCTGAATTCTGAGTAAGTTGTGAACTCTTGCCTATGAGGGTGGTCCTTTGATTTGCATGGTGAGAGTGGCCAGTTGGCCAACTCAATATGCCTAACATTCTGGGGATTCATTTGATTGGGGAGCTGGGAATGCAGCTACACAAGAAGGAAGTCACTCCTTCCCTACTATTAGAGAAAGTAGAGAAATTGCTCCCATAAAGGCTAATTCTGGGGCTTGAACAATGTGGCGCCACAAAAGGGTTTGGTTATAGTTGGACTATAATTGATTGTTCATTAGAGAAATCAGTGGTACTTAAGAAGTTAGATGTAATTACAGGGGTAAAATGTAATTTTGACCTAGCTGTACATACGAGCAATTTGTGAAGTGTCAACGCACTGTTGATTGGTTATATCTAATGGACACATAAATACATCTATAATGCGAAGAGTGTAGTTGTCGGTCTTTAATGGAGTGACCGACAGTTAATAAATGGAGATTAATTTAATTAAATGGTTTAATTAATTAATCTCGTAGCATTGGAGATTCAATCTATAGGTCCATAAGGTCCCCTCATTATCTCGATAAGGAATAATGAGAATGAAATTAATTTTGAATTATTTGAAATGTTAAAATTAATTAAACAGATTTAATTGTATTAGATACAGTTAATATAATGTATGTGATACATTATAATATGAAGTTTTTTTTAGAGAAATAAATATTTGAATGTGATTCAAATATTAATTATATGAATGTGATTCAAATATAAAATATAGGTTATATATTATATGGGATATAATACATGATTTGAATTTAATTATATTAATTAATATAATGAAATTCAAATTTAGAAATAACTCACTTGGGAGTTATTCACTTGATGTAGTGGGGAGTTAGGGAGTTATTTCACTTGAGGTAGTGGTAAGTTATTTGATAGCTCCCACATATACATCTCTCCCTATGTATATGATTCACAACAAGGAAGCAAAGAGGAAGGTGAAAAAGAAGTTGATATCTACAAATTCTCTTCTTCCTTTTTGTCAATTCTCTCTCAAAAGAAAAGAAAAAAAAAAGGTTTGTCTTTTCCCAAATTTAATCCAAGCGAGCCTACACAACTCCACTGTGATTCTCACCTGGAGAATATCGAGGAAAATCTCATGTTCGTAATCATTTGTTGTTGAGAAACATTGAAGAATTGGAGAAGATTGAAGAACTCTTCAAAGGTACTTTTTATCTTCTTGAATTTCTTCACAATAAAACATGCTTAATTAAAATATGTTCAAATTTCTCTGTATTTTTTGTAAATTCAAAATGTAAATTAAAAGTACACGCGTTGACACGCTTCTGCACGAAATTTGATTCCTTCAAGGTGGACTCCCCAAACCCTAACAATTCTTAGCTTTTTACCCAACGATAGTGCTCTCGGCATAATTTTTGGTTTTTGCGTTTTTAGGTTTTCAGGCTTCAGTCTTTAGATTAGTTTTAGGTTAACTTCTTTTAGGAGTAGATTTAACTTAACTAATTTTAGGTTAGGTTTTTTCTAGCTAGAATTTTTTTTTTCAGGTTGCTTCCTCCTATCCTTTACCGTTGCCCAAGCAACCCGCCTCTCATGGATTTCATTTCAGGGAAGGTTTTCTGTTTTCCTTTCATTTGCTCTTTTTTCTTGCTTACATGCATTAGGGACACTGCATCAATTTAGGTTGGGGGTGGGTGAGTTGCATGCTACTTGTGCTCTTTGATTCTTATTTTGCATCTTGTTGGTCCTATTTTTGTGCACACAAGTTTCGCAGGAATTTTTGCATTTTGTGTGACTCGGATGACCTAGGATGTGCTTGTATGCTACTTTGATTAATTTTGTTGAAATGGGCAATTTTATGAGTCAATCTTAAAAAATTTATTTCATTCCTTGCCTTTTTATGCACCAAATCACTTTAGGTTCTTACTCTTAGGGCTTAGGATGGGTTTATGGTGTCCAAAACCATTGTTACCCTGAAAGGCCCCATCGATTAGAGGGTAGCCTTGCTAGATAGGATATAATGTGAGACTAGGGAGAATAGGAGATATGTAAGCCTGTTTGAATTAATAATAATAGTACTACTAATAATAATAGTAATAATAATAATAAGTGTTTGAAAAAGAAGAGAAAAAATAAAATAAAGAAAAAGAGTGTGTGAGTGCATGTTTAGGAGTAGAAAGAGCTACTTCTGTTGTGATTAGTTAGGACGTCTGTAAGAAAAGAGTGAGTTGAGTCCGTATAGCTGGAGTGTGAACGCGAGTGCCCTTAGATAAAAGAAATGCCCTTTATTTTTCTGTGGTGTGAGTTTCAGGCACCCTAGTCGAACCATTACCTTCTTGAGTAATTTAGGTTGCTTGATGACTGGTGCCTGAGCCAAAAGTGGGGGGAAGATGCATGGAAGACATTATAAGGTTGTCCTGGGTCTGGAGAGTTCATCTAGACTGGCTTCACAAACACACACATACGAAATAATAGGAAAAATATTAAATAGCTTATCTTGTTGCTAGTTTCTCATCGTTAAGCTTTGTAGCATAATTTGCATTGAGGCCTGAGTCAATTGAATGCAAATCTTCTTTGTTGTTTGCTTATGTGCTTAGTCTTCTCTTGCTCGAGAATTAGCAAGGTTTAGGTTGATGGTGTTTGATGACTCTCCAAAGGAGCTATTTATCTCATCGTAAATCTTGTTAGTTTAGATGAATTTAATGTTTATTCTAATGATTTTAGTAGGAAAATGAGTAAAGAAGACTATTGGGACTTTTTGGACGAAATTCAAGTCAAAATAGAGTAATTAGCTACAAATGGAGGACAAAAGGGTAAAATGGCCTAGGTTGCCTAGCGCCTAGGCACTGCCTGGTGTCTTGAGCATGCTTGTCCAGGAAGTGTTTGCCTATGGCTGCATGCCCAAACCACCCTCAACCACCCTATATTTATGTTTTGTAAGTAGCTTAGGAAGTTGTTTTCATTTTCATGTTGTTTTCCTTTCGAGTGACGTTTCGCCAATTTTGATATGCAAGGCTGGCAGACTAGTTTTTGCTTAGAATGTACTATAGGAGAACCCCACTAGTTGACTCCCCGACCAAGTATTGTCGTACTCTTTGCAAACAAGCTTTCTTGCAATTGTCAGTCCTTAATGCTTTATTTAATGATGTTTTCAAAGCTTTCCCTCTCTCTCGTTTTATAAAACCATTTTCTCTCAAAACGCGAGTAAAGGCTACATCATACCTCGAGTTTGCCCCGACCCGCAGTTCTTGTACGGCTGACTTGCTCGCCGGGTTAGAGCAGTGCCGCACAATCGCCCGTCCAATATTCAAAAGTAAGCGATTGTGACAAGTTATATCAGAGCTTAGTTAGCTCCTTCGCTGTCAAGTACTGCTACCATGTCTACTGTAAAGCAACTGAACAAGTCGCAGTCTGAGCGAATTACTGAGATAGAAGAGCAATGGCTATATCTAAGGGAAGTTACCGACAATGTGAGATTCATCCAAGCCCGACTAGAAGGGTTGGATGAGAAGGTCAGAGAAATTGATGCGCTAAACGCTCGAGTAGACGTGCTACTAATCACAGAGTTGACGCTAAGGGTCGACTCTTTGGAACACAAAACTACACGTCCTGGTAGTTTTGAACGTGGAGATAGCTCCACAAGCTCTGTCGCACACATGGAAAACGTGTCGAAGAGCTCGATAGCTCCCACAAGATCATGTTAAAACTATTTAACGACTTGACCGACGATTTCAGAGCAACAGTGGAAGCCATCAGGGCTGAGATGGCCGAGATGAAGACTAAGGTCAACTTAACGATGCAAGCTGTGGGGAACCAAACCTAACCAAATGCTTTCTATGCCCAACAAATTCAAGATCCCGGAACCCAAAGCCTTTAGTGGGAACTGCTAAGGAATTAGAGAACTTCATCTTAGACATGGATCAGTACTTTAAAGCAAGTGGAACCGTTTCAGAGGAAGTCAAGGTCACGTTAGCCTCCATCCATCTCTCCGATGATGCAAAATTATGGTGAAGATCCAAAGTTAATGATGTCCAAGATGGTCGATGCACCATCGATATGTGGGGAGATTTTAAGAAAGAGTTGAGGGCTCAGTTCTTGCCCGAAAACGTGGAGTTCATAGCGAGGAGGAAGCTAAGGGAACTCAAACACATAGGAACTATTCGTGAGTACGTGAAACAGTTCTCCGCTGTTATGTTAGACATCCGAGATATGTCTTAGAAGGATAAGGTGTTCTGTTTTGTCGAGGGCTTAAAGCCATGGGCTAGGACTAAACTCCACGAGCAGAAAGTACAAGACCTGGCCTCCGCCCTGGCTACTACTGAGAGACTGTTAGACTACAGTGGTGATCAGGCGCCACAAAAGAAGAACACGACGCCCCTAAATACTTGGTACAAGGCCACAAAATCCAACCTTCCGAAGAGCTTCAATTCGGAAAGGAAGCTGCAAGCCTCAGGAACAGGCCCCTCCCGGGGTCCCTATCCAGCCGGCCAGAACCAACCCAGACCAATCTCTTGTTTCTTATGTAAAGGCCCCTATCGAGTAGCCGAGTGTCCACATCGGGGCGCCTTGACTGCCTTACAGGCCTCAGTTCAAAGTTGTAATGAACCTGAGACGGAAGCAGAGGCGGAAAGGGAAGAAGATAAGGAAACCCCTAGAATGGGAGCACTAAAGTTCTTATCCGCAATCCAGAAGAAAACTTCCCGCCATAAAGATACATAGAAAAGCGACTTATGTTTGTTGATGCAATCATCAACTCCAAACCTGCTAGAGGCACCATGGTAGACTCTGGTGCAACACACAACTTCATTTCTGAATAGGAAGCCCACCGCTTAGAACTCAAAATTGAGAAAGACACGGGTAAGATGAAAGCCGTTAATTTGGAAGCCCTGCCAATTGTCGGAGTGTCCAAAAGGGTACCCTTACAGCTAGCTAGGTGGACTGGGAATGTCGATCTAGTCGTGATACGCATGTATGACTTTGACGTCGTGCTTGGAACAGAGTTCCTCTTGGAACACAAAGTCATCCCTATGCCCTTAGCCAAGTGCCTAATTGTCACCAGCAGTAATCCCACAGTGGTCTCAGCAGACATAAAGCAGCCTAGTGGAGTAAGAATGATTTCTGCCCTGCAGTTGAAGAAAGGTCTCAGTCGAGAGGAACTCACCTTATGGCTATCCCGGTTGTCAATGAGATCACTAGAACAGAATTCGTTCCTCTAGAAATCCAAGAAATTCTAAACGAGTATGTTGATGTTATGCCACAAAGTTTACCAAAGTCTTTACCTTCATGACGTGGGATTGATCACGAGATTGAACTTGTCCCTGGAGCCAAACCTCCAGCGAAGAACGCATACAGGATGCCCCCCCCCCCCCCCCCCCCCCCCCC
>QLSR01000288.1:47227-240356 GCA_031780015.1 Citrullus colocynthis
ACGCATACAGGATGCCCCCCCCCCCCCCGCCCTGGGAACTAGCTGAGCTCAGAAAGCAGTTGGATGAGTTGCTGAATGCGAGATTCATTCGCCCTGCAAAAGCACCATATGGGGCCCCAGTGCTGTTCCAGAAGAAGAAGAACGGAATGCTACGACTGTGTATCAATTATAGGGCTCTAAACAAAGTAATAGTTCAAAACAAGTACCCCTTACCGATCATCACTGATCTGTTTGACCAGTTGAATGGAGCCCGATACTTTACAAAACTTGACCTCAGGTCCGGGTACTACTACGTTCTCATCGCCCAGGGGGACGAACCGAAGACCACTTGTGTGACTAGATATGGGGCCTTCGAATTCCTCATGATGCCCTTTGGACTCACCAACGCGCCAGCCACGTTTTGTACACTGATGATCCAAGTATTCCACGAATATCTCGATCAGTTTGTAGTGGTCTACCTCGACGACATTGTGGTGTATAGTCCCACTCTAGAAGAACACAAAGTTCGCCTCCGATTAGTCTTTGATAAACTAGGGCAGAATCAACTCTATGTGAAGAAAGAGAAGTGTGCTTTTGCCCAAAAGCGTATTAACTTCTTGGGCCATGTGATCGAACATGGGAAAATCAAGATGGACAGTGACAAGTTGAAAGCCATCCAGGAGTGGAGAGTTCCTGCCTCTGTCTCCAAGTTGCGCTCTTTCTTGGGTCTAGCAAATTACTATTGTCGTTTCGTCGAAGGATTTTCAAGAAGAGCTGCCCCCCTGACTGAGTTGCTGAAGAAAGACGCCACCTGGCAGTGGTCAACCGAATGTCAGTCGGCCTTCGAAGAGCTTAAAGCGACTATGACGAGGAGCCCTGTCCTCGGTCTGGTTGACATCAAAAAACCGTTTGAGGTAGAGACAGACGCTTTAGATTATGCCCTCGGAGGCGTCCTTCTCCAAGAAGGTCACCCGATAGCTTACGAAAGTCGGAAGTCAATAGTGCAGAATGAAGATACACTGTCTCTGAGAAAGAAATGCTGGCCGTGGTCCACTACCTGAGAGTCTGGAGGCAATACTTGCTGGGATCATGCTTCATAGTTAAGACCGACAATACTGCGATCTGCCACTTTTTTAGCCAGCCAAAATTAACATCAAAGCAAGCGCGATGGCAAGAGTTTCTGGTCGAATTTGACTTCAGTTTCGAACACAAGACAGGGAGAAGCAACCAAGCTGCCGATGCCCTTAGCCGAAAGGGCGAGCATGCAACCATGTGCGTGTTGGGCCATATTCAATCAAGCAAGGCCAATGGATCGATGCGGGAGATCATCAAAGAATTTTTGCAAAAAGACCCTTCCACTTAGGCCGTAGTATCCTTAGCCAAAGCTGGCAAGACCAGACAATTCTGGGTCAAGGGAGACTTGCTATTGACAAAAGGGAATTAGTTGTATGTCCCTAAAGTAGGACACCTGAGGAAGAAGTTGTTACACGAATGTCATGACACCTTGTGGGCAGGCCATCCAGGATGGCAAAGAACCTATGCACTACTAAAGATAGGCTACTTCTGGCCCAGTATGTGAGATGATGTCATACAGTACACCAAGACCTGCCTCATTTGCCAACAAGACAAGGTCGAAAGAGCGAAAATTGTCGGGCTCCTTGAACCTGTGCCAGTGCCATCCAGACCATGGGAGAGTGTGTCCATGGATTTCATCACCCATCTGCCTAAGGTGAGCGAGCACGAAGCCATCTTAGTTATCATTGATCGATTTTCGAAGTATGCCACCTTCATAGCTACCCAAAACTATGCTCTACCGAAATGACAGCCCAATTGTTCTTCAAACACGTGGTAAAGCTATGGGGAATTCCAGCCAGTATTGTCAGCGACAGGGATGGCAGGTTCATAGGCACTTTCTGGACTGAAATATTTTCCTTCTTAAGGACAAGCCTGAATATATCCTCAAGTTAGCACCCCCAAATAGATGGCCAGATAGAAAGGTTTAACTGCCTGCTCAAAGAGTATTTACGTCACTTTGTCGACGCCCGGCAAAAGAATTGGGTGCAGTTGTTAGATGTGGCCTAGTTTTGCTTCAATTGCCAAACAAGCTCATCAACAGGGAAGAGTCCCTTTGAAGTTGTAAGCGGAAGACATTGTTGCCCCACATTATTGATCATCCGTATGCAGGAAAGAATCCCCAAGCCCACAGCTTTATAAAGGAGTGGAAACAGACCATTGAGATTGCACGAGCCTACTTGGAGAAAGCCTCCAAGCACATGAAGAAGTGGGCGGACAAGAAGCGACGCCCCCTCGAGTTTCGAGTAGGGGATTAGGTTCTGATCAAGTTGAGACCTGAACAGATTCGATTCCGAAGCCGGAAGGACCAACGCCTCGTCAGGAAGTATGAAGGTCCAGTAGAAGTCTTAAAGAAGGTCGGGAATGCTTCGTATAGGGTGGCGTTGCCCAGATGGATGAAAATTCACCCAGTAATTCATGTAAGCAACCTCAAACCCTATCACCCCGACCCCAATGATGGTAGTCGCAATGTCACTGTTCGGCCAGATATCGACCTCAAGCACACATACGAGAAGGAAGTTGAGGAGATTCTCGCAGACAGAGTCAGAAAAGTTGGAAAACCTGTTCGGAGAGTCCTCGAGTTCCTTGTCAAGTGGAAAAATCTCCCCGCAGAAGAAACAAGTTGGGAACGTCTTGAAGATTTGGAAGTGTGGAAGCCGAAGATCGAAGAGTTCAAGCTCCGCCAGTCGACAGAGACGTCAACTGTTTAAGTGGGGGAGAGTTTGTTAAGCATGCTTGTCCAGGGAGTGTTTGCCTATGGCCGCATGCCCAAACCACCCTCAACCACCCTATATTTATGTCTTAGGAAGTTGTTTTCCTTTCGAGTGACGTTTTGCCAGTTTTGATATGCAAGGTTGGCAGACTAGTTTTTGTTTAGAATGTACTATAGGGAAACCCCACTAGTTGACTCCCCGACCAAGTATTGTCGTACTCTTTGCAAACAAGCTTTCTTGCAATTGTCAGTCCTCAATGCTTTATTTAATGATGTTTTCAAAGCTTTCCCTCTCTCTCGTTTTATAAAACCATTTTCTCTCAAAACGCGAGTAGAGGCGGACTTGCTCGCCGGGTTAGAACAGTGCCACACAATCGCCCGTCCCGTATTTGAAAGTAAGCGATTATGACACCTGGCACTATGCTAGGCGCTGAGCACCCAAGAGCAACTTTCTTGGGAGAACCCAGGCACTGCGACCATTAAACGCACACGCGCGCAAGGGAATGCCCAGAGGCTATCTGGCAAATCGAAAGTTGTCAAAGCTTTCAATTCGACCAAATGATTATTTCGTACCCTACTCTAATTTTGCAGTATTAGTGCAGTAACGGGTCGATCCACAGAGTGCCGATTAATTTTCTTCTCCTAAAATCCTTGTTGAGTAACCGGGGGGGGGAGGTTGTTGAATTGTTTGTTCAATTCTAAAGTAAGCAATAACGATTAAGAAAAGCAATAGCAAAGAAATCAAGTTACGAAATTGTTGGGTTTAAATTCAAATTGACAAAACCTAGCTTGGGGTAAAATTAGATAACTCTTAGTTTGCTACTCAATAATTGGTTAATCACATACATAAATGCTTCGCAATTTTCCTTTAGTTAAACTTAGGTAATCACTTCTAGAAAGGCTAGAAGAAAGTCCTATTAATCAAATTGATTATTATGTTTAGATAAAAGGTATCCTAAACATGCAAATCTATTAGCATTAAGTTCAAAGGCTATTGCTAAGACGATCAAAATAATTAAAAAGGCCTAAATAAATGCAATTGGATTGGATTTGCCGAATCAATTTACAACCTTAACTTAACCTTTGTTACTTGGCAATCTAGGAATCTAATAATTACGTATCAAGTATAGATCTTTAACAATTAACTAAACATGCTTGACTAATTTGTCAGATAATCTCAAACAAATTCAATTGAAAAATCAAACAAGGAGGGAATTCAATTAAATATGAAATTGCAACGCAAAAATTGTTCATAAACTCATGAGATACAAACTAAGAGTTAAACCTTAAAACCCGAGCTAGATAATAGTACCTTAGCCTTGATACATGCTTGTACTCAACAGAAAACTGTTTAAGAAATCCTCCTAAAGATGGAAAAGAAAAAATACATGAAAGATCCCTAAATTTGCATTGGGATTCATGCCAACTGATGATCACCTTCTGACTGGCGGCCAGGGCATTTTATGCCTAAAATTAGATTGGTGCTACGACACTGCAAAATATCGAAGGCTTTTGGAAAAAGCACAGTGTCGCAAGGTCGTGCTAGCCCGCAATGGAAAATACGTCAAAATCTATAGCGCCGCGGTGCTATAGTGTAGCGCCTCAATGCTACCTTTAAATCGTAAAACCGCACCTTCTAAAAAAAGTGCAACATTGGCCCCATGCTAGAACCGCGGTGCCAAGCTGCTTTGCTGCCTCCTTTCTCCATTTTGCTCGATTTGCCCGCTAATCATCTCGTTTAAACCTAAAATGCATGCAACCCATCTAGAGGGCTCCAAATGCTTGTAACTTGTCTAAATTAAGAGGTAAACTGGTAAAAAAGTAACCCAATTAAGCAAAGTGAGATAGCACATTTTGAGTGTTGTCAAATCACCCCCAACTTGATTCTTTATCGTCCTCAAGCAAGGTAAAACATGCAATCATGCAGCAATTTGGTTCGCTAAGCTACAAGGTTCCCCACTCCACTTTTAATAGTCAATCACAATCATGCTTTCAATCAATTAGATCATTCGAAAGCAATTAATCAATTTGAAACAAGTTTTGAATATGTTTTGTCAAATATAAGCATGCATGAATGAATACAAAGCTTATCTATTTTAAACTCAAGCAATCATGGAATAGTCTTATAAAGCCCTGAGCTCGTTTTCCCTCTACTCTTGACTTAGGGATCAATCATTTAGTCGCATAAACTATCAAAGGAGTAATGCTTCAACTAGGGCTCTTGGAACATACATAAAAAATAAAAGGCATTTGTTTTGCCTAGGAATACTAGCTTTCACACTCCACTTGTAGGGATTCATACCCACTCTTTTCTTGCCGGCATCCTAATTGATCACAGAGAAAGCAACTCTTTTTAGCTCCTATTCATGCACTCTTCTTTTTTGAATTTATTTTCATTTATTTTCATTTTTTCATTTTTTTTCCACTCAGGCTTCGACATTTTTATTTCTTCTAGTTTCGAATTACTCTCTTTCTAGCAAGGTGACTTCCTAACTAATGGGTCATTCAAGGTGACAACAACTATATAGGCTGAATAATACCATTCTAAACAAACAATGCCTAACATAGTTAAGCGAAGTATTCCAATTTGCATGCAAAAAATGATAACAACTTTTCAAAATTGCTTAAAAAATCTAGCATGCTTTCTATTAACCTAATCTCAAGACATCATGGTCAGATAAAGCGTATCATCAACTAGTCATGCCAGGGAAGCAAGCAACAAGGCGAACAACTAAATCAAGCAACTCAATCAAGTAAGCAAGCACTGCCAAATACCCCACCTCAACTTTTAAAAGATGCTATGTCCCTAATGCATGAAAGAAAACATAAAGGACAAGGCCAAAGGAAAATAGGAAACCTTCCCTGAGATTGAAGAGCACGATGGACGGCCACAACGACCAGTGGTCAACCTATAAAAGAAAGAGAGAAAGAACCTATCCTAAAAGAACCAGAGCTAAGAATCAGAGCCAGGGGAATGCAACCTAGGAAGGTGAGGTTCAAAACCAATATGAGCAAAGTAGAGATTCTATCTATCTATGACATACGGGACATCTATACGGAGACATCGAAGCTTAATGGCATTCTAAGTGCTAACCTCTCAATACGTCCAGTTGACTCTCTTCTCTAGCTCCTTGGCCTCATTTATAGCTGATGCCTCATGGTCCCCATGCTGACCATCACCTATGTCGTCCTTATATGCCGCCTCTTGGTCCAAGTGATCTCGAAAGGCTGAATAGAAGTCCTATCAAAGGTGGATTTAGGTCCTATTCTCTTCTCCCCTCGATCTATTTCAACCCCAACCCTCCCACAGAGCTCAGTGATCAAGGACAGTTGTCCAAGATCAACAGTGGTAGACCCTTTAGCAGTCAACCAGATCGATGCACGTATGACTTGTCCAACATCAATTGAGAGGCCAATGCATAAGGCATAAAGTAACAAAGCTCTTTCCCTAGTGACGTCTACTAAGCGTGTCATAGGCATGAACCTAGCACAGATAAAAGCATGCCAAATCTGACTAGAAATAGAGAGGTTAGTCCCTCTTATCCTAAGTGCCACCTCTCATTTGACCACCCATTGTGTCCCGGGCCCACCTAAGGTCTTAGCGATGGTACCATAGTCAATCTTGCCATAAGAGAACTCAGAGTACTCATCTCTATGGATGCTTGGTAGATGGAATAAACTATTTATGACGGAAGGGGACCTTTAACATAAGACTCATCAAACTCCTCAGCTATATTTCAGTAAGATTCCCTCACTATGGGAGCTACGGCCACATCAGGCTGCCGAGCCAATAATTCCCACCCACGACGCTGAATTTCAGCGGAGGTTTGGGGGAAGAAATCAGTCTTGAGCCTAAGCTCTCGCTCAGGAATAATAGCTTTAGGGGCAATGGTACTTGTGACCCTATTTGAGGTGGCAAGCCATACGAAACTAGACCTATCATATGATGGCTCATCCGGGTCTCTAGTGGAACTAGATGCTGCACCTTTGCCCTTGCTTTTCTTAGGCGCTATAGGATAAGATTCTTAGAACACAATGCTAGGCTACCTAGGGAAATTATAGCAAAATTCGGCTACCCAAAAATCCTCCCAACAACTACTCCAATCTCGCAATTAGAAAAACCCAAAACTTCAAGTCTAAAAAATTTCCCTTCCAAACTTCATCACTTCACCTTCCTCCAACTTTAGCATAACACAACATTTAGGGAAACCACACAAAATCTTAAGCAAAATCAGCAAACTGGACTAAAAAACACGAAAATCAAGAGATTTTACCTTAGGATTGGTGAAGACTCCAAATGCCAAGGATGCTACGCAACACACACAAATTGTCACACCCCCTCCTAGGTACCCCCATAACCTAGGAGAAAATGTCAGGACAGCGGACACCGACCCTCTTACGACATCCACTATCAACCTTATACCTTGACCAACACCTAATAAGCAGATATATACAATGATTGAACATCATACTTCCACCGGAGTTAAACTATCATACAAACGTTGATTTACATTCAAACCAATAATTTTATAAGTTCACCAATCATCATTGTTAACCCTCTATATGTACAACATAAGTTTAGTTCAACTATTTAGAATGCTCAAAATTCACAGACGCTGATGGTGAGAGGCCTAGACGAGTCGTTGCATAGGCTAAACACCCCAGACTCACTTGCTGCTTAGAAAACAGGAAAACAAGAAAAGTATGAGCTAGGTTACCTAGTGAGTGACATATTTAGTAAAAAACTTCCTTTAACTTGGAAACTAATCAAACCGTAATCAATTTATGTCAATACGTAAATAACATCATTTCAAAGTCATAACCAAGCAAAGCATGCTCAAGTAGCATTGTCATACTGACAGACGGAATTTGTCGCCCAATTCCGCACCAAATAAATTTTTCTAACTTACCCACAGTAGTAGTGGCAAGCCGGGTCGAACACAGGGAGCCCTCGAATTTCACAGTTGAAAAGTTTTCAATTCAAGGTAACCAAAAGAGGGGTTTTGAGAAAAATAGTTGATTGCAAGAAAAAGTAAATTTCGTAAAAATAAATTGCGCGAAGTAAAAAGAGTAAAAATTCAATGGAAGAAGCTCTAGCTTGGGTTACGCGGGATTTTCTTTGTTCGATGTTCTTATCATTGGTTCATCATTACTAAATTCATTGAAGCTAACACCTAATCAATTCAACTAAAAATGCCATAATTGAATTGCCGTAGTCGACAAGTTAGATTTAAGCCAATCGATGAAAAGCATGCAAAGTTTGACTAAACCCAACCGCATTAAGTTCAAGGAAAAATTAGGCGAGACATGCAACTGGATAGACCTAGATTGAATGTCCTATCGATTTAAATCTAGGTTGATTAGAAAAATGTGCATCACCATCTTGATTTGCAAGCTAACCTAACCTATTGCTTCCTATGATTGACATACAACAAATTGTCACGAATTGTAATACAACCAAAAGCAATAATCAAAATAAACACCAACATTACAAATTGATCATAAATCTTGAAAACTCGAAATTAAATCATGCATACATTGAATTAAGTTCAAAACCTCAAAAGAAAGATCAATTACAATGGAAAATCCCTAATACCCAAGCTAGAAAACATTACCTTAGCCAATAATCGGCATACCGATTGTTGGGTTCAAGTTCCTAGGGATGAAAAGAAGAAAAGAAGAGAGAATGAAGCCAAAAGTCGGCTAGTGGCGTGATATATCTTTAACCTAAAATCGAAATTTTATTTATAATAATTGTTATGGCGTCGCAGGCGCTGACGCTAATTGCAAGTGTGAAGATTTCAGAGCGCTGCAATGCCTGCTGCATTTAGACAACGGGGGCTCTCGGGAAAAAAACGTCCCGGCGCCATGGCTTCAAGGGCATTTTTGTCCTTTTTGAGTTCTATCTCCCGGTTGATGCCGTGGAACTCCGTTTTGGCCAATTTAGCTCGGTTTTGGTGCTAACACCCCGTTCTATCTATTTAGTTCCCGAAACCTACAAAATAAAACAATAGACACATTAAACAACACAACGATCCCCAGTTAAGCTGAGGAGGATAGCACATTTTAGTTGTTATCAAACACCCCCAACTTAATTCTTGATCGTCCTCGAGCAAGGTAGAATAATGCACACAGTCAAACAAAATTATGCTCACTCAATTATGCAAGGTTCGTTACTCAAGTCTCAACAGTCCACTAAGATTCAACTCACAGTCACAATGAGATCGGTTCATAATCAATCAATGAAGCACAGATTGAAACTAATTCTAGACCAGTTCATGCAAGGGTGAGTTCAAAGCCCTTCTAATTAAGTTCCTAGCACCCCGGAATTGCATTCAATCGCTCTTAATTTGTTTTCCCCCAATGGTGGCTCATGCACAAATCATCAAGTGTCCAAAAGAATCAAAGCAGCAATATTTCAACTGAGGTGCCTGAATTCAGACTCTAGGGCCCTAAACTTGCATTTATTTTACCTAGGGGCATTAGTTTTCACACATTTATCGCAAGGAACTGTACTCACTCTTTTCTAGTGAGTGTCCTAACTAATACAGCAAAGGCATCTCTTTCTACCCCTAGTCATGCATATCATTACAAGTTTTCTTTTTCTTTTTTCTCTTTCTTATTCATGCTTTTTTCTTTCTTTCTTTTTTTTTTTTTCTTTCATGATATTTCTTTAAAGCACAACATTCTTTTTCAGCAGGCATATATGTAAGCCTCGTACTTGCAATTAAGAGAAAGTAAGTAAAAAGAAATTATGGGGCAAGTAAGTAAAGAAAATTTGCTAAGTTGGGGGAGAGTGAAAATGGTTAAGTGTTGGCCAGGCGATGAGTGACCATGCGTTGAGGGATATTTAAGATTGACAAGAGTTGCCGCTGAAAAGCATATGCTGAAGAGGGCAGCTCGGCAGGGAGAAAGATGTGAAGGGAGAAGGGTGCCATATGCATTAATTGAGGTATGCGTTGAAGGCTACCATATGATAGAAATTGGCATCGCTATGCGTTGAGATGGCCTATGCGTTGAAGAATGGTATGCATCGGACTTAGAGAAGTGGCCGAGAGGGCCATGCGGTAATCAGCTATCCAGCGTGAAGCAATCAGTGGCATAGTAAGTGGAGACTATGCTTTGCCAAAGCCATGCGTGGAAGGTCTAAGTCTAGAAGGAGGATGAAGTTAGAGCTGGTAAGTCGGTGATTTATATTGACATATAAAGGAGTGCATCGAATAATTAAGCCTTTTGGATACATTTTCGAACTCAGATTAACTCTATTTCGCAGACGAACAACGAGGAGAGGTAGAAGAAAGTACTTGAATAAATTTGAGTAGAAATCAGATCAGTTTCGTGATGATTTTGAAGCTGGAACAAGAAGCTTGATTGTTGCTGATAGACTTGAACACCAATCGGTGTTTGAAGGAGAGTGAACCGAGGGCGTCGAAACAAGAACTGAAATTTTGAGGTAAGTAAGTTGAATCAATTCTTAACAACTTCCATGAGGGATGTGTAAGCTAAAATCGAGCGAAAATGTGTTAATCTCTAGGAAGAAGTAAGCGGAGTTCAACTGCTAAGCAAAGCAGGACAGCCGAAGTTATTTGGGAAGAATTCTCAAATGAAGATGAATCATGGCCTGAAATTTTGAGGCAAGTTAGAGAATTCATTAGTTTACAAGATTGTAGAAGGTAGAAAGTTTTGATTTTGGCTGTAATATGGTTTTTAGCAGGATAAAGGAAGAAGTTTGAAGGGAAGGAAGGAAACTGTGATATCAAGTGTCGCTAGACAGTGATATCGCTAAGGAGCGGGAGAGTAAGCAGCGGAACGGGTGTCGCTGATAAACGCAAAGGGCTCTGCGTCTCACAATTCTCGCTGAAGTCTCGCTAGGTATCGCTGCTTAAGATGATATCGCTAGTCTAATTCACTCCAGTTTTGCTAGTGTGAATCTCGCTGGTAGTCTCGCTAGTGCCATAGAGTATCGTTAGTTATTAACATGCATACCTAATAATTTTGAAAAAGGAGTTCAAATGAAACCTAATATGAGAAATGTGTTTTACAGGCCAAGGAGAGCTCGAAAAAACATACAATCCTCTCAGGGCCTAAGACAAACTGTGAGTGACTCTCAAATTGTCCAAAGATTATCGTTATTAATGTACAAGTGGAAGAGAATATATAATAGGTGAATTCTTATATGTTGCTATTTGAATGCAAACCATGGCCAAAGGACCCTGTGTGAAGGCATATGGAGATATATGATACATAGTGCTGAGGGACCATGAGTGAAGGCACTAGTGAGATTGACTGAGATAGTTTCTAATGCCGAGGGACCTCGTGAGAAGGCATATAGAAACCAGTATATGATGGCTCAGTGCTGAGGGACCATGAGTGAAGGCACTTGAGCAGTGATTTAATATTGAGACTCAATGCTGAGAGACAATATGAGAAAGCACTTGAAAGTTGAAACGCCGAGGGACTAAATATGAAGGCATATGAATATATGAATACTAGCAGTCGAAGTATGAGGTTAAGAGCGTTGAGCTTTGCTCCGCCACTCATTAGATAAATGTTTATGTTTCCTTGTTAAATGTCATGAGTGGCCCAGTAAATTGTACTAGTAAGCTATATAGTAGTTTTATGATCAGCATGAATTCGAGGATTGAATTGTAACTGATAATTTAGTCTCTCACTGAGCTTAAGCTCACGCCTTTTGTTTATTGTTGTTTGTTTCAGGTAGCGAGCGTGTCCGGGACACCTAGCCTACAGAAGATCCTCGTCTGGGCTTACTTGGCTTTAGTACTCTGGGATAGTTGTGAATACTCAGTCTAAGCACATATTTTGTTGTATATGAGCACTGTGGCATAACGAGTGTGGGGTTTTGTAACATAGGCCGAACAAATACACCTGTATGATAAATTCTAGTGCTGAGAAAGCTTATGTATAACTTATGATTACCTTATAATGTTCTCATCAGTATAGAAGTTTGTACATTTGATTAGGTTTTCAACTATGCTTCAGTATACAAGATAACGCATATATGTATAGGTTGCACCTACTCTTGGGTTAAAAGGGTAATTTGGGAGGGGGTGTGACAATTTGGTATCAGAGCATAAGATTTTCGGCTGTGAGATCATGCATAGTAGTTAGGAACATGCAATAGTAAATTGATCACATACTATGTTATAGGAACATGCCAAGAGGAACTAGACGAGGTAGGCGGGAAGGTGCCGAGACATCGCGTGCTCCCGGAGAGGAGAGGCAAACGTCTAAAGGAGAATCTAGCAATCCTCAGGCGAGTATTAATATGGAAGAACAAATCTTTAGCAGAATAGCACAGAGATTGATAACCAGCATGGAATCAGCTCAAGGAGATCCTGAGAGGAAGTTTGGAATAGAACGGTTTAAAGCATTAGGTGCCCAAGTGTTTGAAGGCACTACAGATCCTGTAGAAGCTGAAGCATGGTTAAACCAGATAGAGAAATGTTTCAGAGTTATGCATTGTCCATAGGACAGAAAACTTGATTTAGCCACTTTCATGCTCCTGAAAGGGGCTGAAGATTGGTGGCGTTTGATTGAGCATCAGAACTTAAATATGGGCTCTTTAACATGGGCGGACTTTAAGAAATCTTTTCAGGAAAAGTACTATCCTAAGTCTTATTGCGATGAGAAAATGAAGGAATTTCTAAATCTAGTACAAGGGAATATGTCAGTTGCAGAATATGAGAAGAAATTTACCGAGCTTGCCAGGTATGCCCTGGCATTAGTAGCAGAAGAAGTGGATAAGTGCAAGCGATTTGAGGAAGGCTTGCGCAGTGAAATTCGAACCCCAGTAATGGCAAGCATAGAATGGACTGATTTTACAAAATTAGTAGAAGCAGCCATGAGAGTAGAGAAGAGTTTGGCGGGAGATGGAGCTGGCAGAGGTGGAGGAAGGACGGGGCAGAATTATTAATCATCCCGGGAGCAGACCTACCGAGGTGAGGGATGACGTTTTGCACCATGAGTCTCTGGTAGAGGAAAGTTTAAAGCCCGATCTAGTGGTTCATTCTTTCCAGGGGGACCACAAGGAGGGAATTCGCAGAGGGGACGAGGGAGGTTTCCTCAGACATCTGTACGTACAGGACAACCACAGTCCAGTCAACCCAATGAATCTGGGGCTAGCTCGACACAGAAACCATATTGTACTTCTTGTGGTAACCATCATTGGGGGCAGTGTTTTGTAGGATCAAATGTTTGTTTTAATTGCAAACAATCAGGACATTTCAAAAGAGATTGTCCTCAACCTAAGAAGGGAAAAGAAGCAACACAGAGAACTATATCCAAAAAGTCAACTAGCTTGGACGATAAATAGAAATGGGGGAAAGAAATAGAGAAGGACGACAGAGAGGTTTTGTAGGGAGACCACGACAACAGGGACAGGTGTTCGCTGTGACACAGCAGGAGGCCGAGACAGCACCAGATGTAGTCACGGGTATGCTTACTATTTGCTATAAAAATGCGCATGTATTGATAGATTCAGGGGCTACTCATTCATTTGTGTCTCATGAATTTGTTGTACATATAGATAGAAAACTAGAACCCTTGAAATATTGTTGGTGCATACCCCTATTGGGGAAATTATTGTAATAGATCATGCTTATTTTGAGTGCGAAGTTGTGATTGATGATGTGGTATGGTTCGCCAATCTGTTACCTCTAGCATTATTGGAGTTTGATGTTATTCTTGGCACGGACTTTCTATCCAAATATCATGCGAAGGTTGATTGCTTCAAGAAAGAAGTGGAGTTACTGAAATCTGATGGGATCGAGATAGTTTTTAAAGGGAAGAGACGAATTCTTCCTGCCTGTGTGATTTCTGCAGTAAAGGCCAGAAAGTTATTGAGTAAAGGCTATGAAGCATATTTAGCTTATGTAACAGAAATTAAGTCAGAAAAGCTGAAACTAGAAGATGTATCAGTAGTGCAGGAATTCCCTGATGTGTTTCCCGAAGAAGTGTCAGGATTGCCACTTGATAGAGAGATGGAGTTCACTATTGATCTAATTCCTGGAACAACACCTATTTCACAGGCACCATATCGTATGGCACCATCGGAATTAAAGAGTTGAAGGTGCAGTTACAGGAATTAGTAGATAAGGGGTACATTAGACCAAGTGTATCCCCATGGGGTGCACCGGCATTGTTCGTGAAGAAAAAGGATGGTACTTTAAGACTATGCATTAATTATCGTCAACTAAATAAGGTAACTGTGCGTAAAAAATATCCTTTACCTCGTATTGACGATTTGTTTGATCAACTTAAAGGAGCATTAGTGTTCTCAATGGTAGACCTAAGATCTGGGTATCATTAGTTGAAGGTCAGGGAGACAGATATACCAAAAATAGCTTTTAGAACGAGATATGGACATTACGAATTTCTCGTGATGCCTTTTGGACTGACGAATGCTCCAGCAGTTTTTATGGATTTAATGAATAGGATATTTCATCCTTATCTGGATCAGTTTGTAATTGTGTTTATTGATGACATTCTAGTATACTCTGGAAGCAAGGATGAACATGTGGAACATCTTAGGAGTGTCTTGCGAGTTATGCGAGAAAAGAAATTATATGCGAAGTTTAGCAAATGCGAGTTCTGGTTGAAACAAGTAATGTTTCTTGGACATATTGTTTCAGCTGCAGGGGTATGTGTAGATCCTCAAAAGACTGAAGCAATTACCAAATGGGAACAGCCAAAGACTGTATCGGAGGTTCGTAGTTTTTTGGGACTTGCAGGATATTATCGGCGTTTTGTGCAAGGATTTTCTAAGATAGCATTGCCATTAACCCACTTGACTAAAAAGAATACTAAATTTGAGTGGGATGAAGATTGTGAACGAAGCTTCCAAGAATTAAAGACCAGATTGGTAACGGCACCTATTTTAGCACTTCCAGAGACGGGAGAGGAGTTTAAAGTGTATTGTGATGCCTCTCATCAGGGGCTAGGTTGTGTACTGATGCAGGAAGGTAAAGTTATAGCCTATGTGTCACACCCCATCCCGAACTACCCTCCTGTAGCCTGAGACGGAGCATGAAGTCATCGACTCTATTATCGACTTCCACTGTCAACATCTCCTTTATGCCCATTTAATCATCCTTCCTAGGACAGCGATACGATTATACATTTGACAAACCTCGACTTCGATCGGCAACGGGAACTATCATGCTACCTAGAAAATGGAAAACATATAAAAAGATGAGCTATACGCCTAGTGAGTGACAGATTTTGTGAAACTATCTTTAGTTCAAAAACAGGCATGTTATCATCATTATCACGCTAAATACTTAATTCAAATCATCACCTTTCTAAAATCATACTTTTCAACTTTTAATCAAATCACATGAATACATTCTAGAGTAGTTGTATATAAAATCAGTTTGTTCTCAACAATTTCCCTTAGTTGAGGCGGAGCAATGCTCTACGCTTCTCAATGTCAATTATCCCTAGCTGTGTGGAGTAATCTCAACACATTAGCGTCGTATATTCCCCTATGTGCACATAGGTATTATAATCCGGGCTGCCCGCAATGCCTTCTACGAATCCCTCAGCATTGGGTACCTTTTCTATATCTCGGCTACCCCTTGGCCTTCTGCAAGTCCCTGAGCCTCGGGTGCCCTTTTCAAAGTTTTATAAATACACAAAATATGTTTTGGAAACATCATAACATAACTCATAAGTTAATCGTTTCCAAATAAGATCATATAATCTCAAAACAGCATGCTTCCAGTAAACTTCAAGTTCAAAGCTTTAATATCAAACATCATGCTTTTCAGTAAAATCATGAAATCACATATTATCAATCAGCATGCGTTTTATAAACATATAACCTGCATACTCAAATGCTTTTCAAATAAAACACATGTACTTACTCATTGAAAACTCATGAAATCATATTTTGAAGAAGAATGTTAAAGTTACTCATAGATCACTTTAAGGATAGTTTCTCCTCTATCCCGCTATTTCCTTTTTCCCCGAGCTTCTTGGACACAGCGTTCTAATCCTGGAACGCAAGGCCTTATATTCCTCTGGCAGCTCGGTTGGTCGCAACCTTGCCATTGGATGCAAGGTTGATAGCTAACGCGAGGTGCTTCCCAACTCTTCCTTACTTCTCTTTTGGATGCGTCGACCGCACAAGGTCCCACTTGGACGCATCGTTCACCTTGATACTTAAATGCAAGACTGACCCTTTTTGACGCAAGACAACTTCTTTAACACAAGATATAGCTAAGTTGTCAGGAATATCTTCTTCCTTTGTCGCAAACTTCTATTACGAACACCAGAATTCCTTCTTTCTCTCAAGGATTCTTACTTCAGCATCATCAGTCACTCCACTCCTTTTCCCTCAGTGTCCTCTTTATAGTTTTGGAGTAGAGGGCTGGTCATACTACTTCTCCCTTTTTGCCATTTGCTTGCCACATGTCAAGCTGCATGTTTAACCAATCATGCATTTATCCAAGCATCACCTTGCATGAAATACTTAACATACTTCTAACATCTCCTGCTTATAAGGTGTCAATTTTTTATGAAGCCACCTAGCCCTTATAAGCTTATCTTATACGACTAACATATTCCAATATACAAACTTTTAATTTAATCATACTGCCCTTGTGCGTTCACCAAATTTCCTTTATCTTCCGCCATAATACCTTTCAAACCATTTCTTCGCCGTATCCTGCTAAGCGTCAGTGTCCCAAATGCATACTACTATGCGTTTGTACCTTACCGCATCGTACCATGCGTCCAACTTCCTACTCTTTAAATTCTTTAATTATAACCTATGTGTTTATCCGAAATCAAAATTATATTTCCATTTACCATGAAATTGAGCTCCTCAATGCATAGTTGGTGGTCACCCCTCAACAAACAGTAACCCTTCGTTCGTAGTTACCTTAAACATTTGGTCTTTGGGCATAGACTTCTTTATCAACACCAAAATCCTTACTAACACATAATAAACCTTCAACGCATGCTGTTCACGCCCCAAGGTTCTTTGGCTTCTCTTTTCTTTCTAGCTTAACACCCTTCAAAGCTAATCCCATAACCTGTTAGTTTCCAAGACTAATTGTGAGCCATGCGTTTCCTCTTTTTCCTGATTCTTGTTCCCTTTTTCAAAATTCAATATCAAATTCTCTCTAAATTAAGGTACCACACTTTAGCGCTTTACCATCCATGCATTACCCGGGCTATGCTCGAAATACATTTAAACGCTTAACTAATTCCCAAACTATGCCTTCCATCCTTCATTCTCACTCTTAGTGAAATATCCATTTCTTTCCTAATATTATGCGTTCAATTAGTCTTATTTCTTTCCTTACTAACCATCTTAAGAATTCTGAGTTAGGGTCTTACACTATGCCTCTAGGCAGTTGAGGCCACATGAGGTTAACTATCCTACCCACGACCTGGAACTGGCAGCGGTAGTGTTGGCACTAAAAATATGGCGGCACTATTTGTTTGGAGAGAAGTGCCATATCTATACGGATCACAAAAGTCTGAAATACATCTTTGATCAGAAAGAACTTAACATGAGACAAAGGAGGTGGTTAGAATTGATCAAGGATTATAATTGTACCATAAATTATCACCCAGGAAAAGCAAATGCTGTAGCTGATGCTTTAAGCAGGAAAAGTAGAAGTGTAGTCGAAAGAGTAAATACAATCAGAGCGGTGGTATTACAAGAATTCAAAGATAATGCAGCTAGCTTTAGTGTAACCAAAGCAGGAGCTTTACTAGCATATTTTCAGCTAAGATCCAAATTTGTGGATGAGGTAATAAGAAAACAGTTAGAAGACCTCGAAATAAAGAAATTGATGGAAGAAATAAAAACATAGCAGAGATCAGATTATGAGCTTAGGTCTGATGGTGTACTTTTGAAGCAAGGTAGAACTTGTGTTCCAAAGAATGAAGAAATTAAACAGTTAATTTTGGAGGAAGCACATAGTTCGGCATACGCTATGCATCCTGGTAGTACCAAGATGTATAGAACATTGCAGGAATTCTATTGGTGGCCGAATATGAAAAAGGAAATAGCTGAGTATGTGGCCAAATGTTTAATCTGCCAACAGGTCAAACCCGAATGCCAAAGGCCAGCAGGATTGCTACATCCGCTGCCTGTTCCTGAGTGGAAATGGGAACATATTACTATGGACTTTTTATTTGGATTACCGAGAACACCAGCAGGTATGGACGGTGTATGGGTAATAGTTGACCGACTGACTAAGACGGTCCAGTTTCTACCAGTTAAGATAACATTTACTCTGGATAAATTAGCACAACTTTATGTGAACAAAATTGTGTGTCAGTATGGTGTACCAATAGCTGTAGTATCTGATAGAGACCCTAGATTTACTTCTAAGTTCTGGGAAAGTTTGCAGAAGGCACTAGGGACCAAGTTGCGATTTAGTACTGCTTTTCATCCCCAAAATGATGGACAGTCAGAGAGGACTATACAGACTTTAGAAGATATGTTACGAGCTTGTGTACTACAGTTTAAGGGTAGCTGGGATGAACATCTGTCTTTGATGGAATTTGCTTATAATAATAGCTACCAAGCGAGCATTGGAATGGCACCATACGAAGCACTTTATGGTAGACTATGCAGAACCCCGATGTGCTGGGGAGAAGTGGGTGAAAGGAGGTTGATTGGACCAGAAATTGTGCAATCTACAACAGAAGAAGTAGAGTTGATTAAAGTAAATCTTAAAGCAGCCAGGGACCGGCAGAAAAGTTATGCAGATACAAGAAGGAAGGACCTTGAATTCGAAATCGGTGATAAGGTATTCTTAAAACTATCACCATGGAAAGGGATCCTAAGATTTGGGAAAAGAGGAAAGCTAAGCCCTAGATATATAGGACCCTTTGAGATTTTGGAAAGTGTGGGACCCATGACCTATCGATTAGCACTACCAGTGGAAATGTCTAGGATACACAACGTATTCCATATTTCAGTCTTAAGAAAATATGTTCCAGATCCTAGTCATGTGTTGGAAATACAACCAATGGAGCTTCATGAAGACTTAAGTTATGAAGAGAAACCTGTGCAGGTATTAGATGAAAAGAAGCAAGTGCTGAGAACCAAAATAATTCCATTGGTTAAAGTTTTATGGAGAAATCATAAGATAGAGGAGGCGACATAGGAACCAAAGGAGCAGATGGTGAAACAATATCCCAATTTATTTGCTTAGGAATCGACCATTTCTGATTTCGGGGACGAAATCTTTATAAGGAGGTGGTAATTGTAAGCCCCGTACTTGTTATTAAGAGAAAGTAAGTAAAAAGAAATTATGGGGCAAGTTAGTAAAGAAAATTTGCTAAGTTGGGGGAGAGTGAAAATGGTTAAGTATTGGCCAGGCGATGAGTGACCATGCGTTGAGGGATATTTAAGATTGACTAGAGTTGCCGCTGAAAAGCATGTGCTGAAGAGGGCAGCTCAGCGGGGAGAACGATGTGAAAGGAGAAGGGTGCCATATGCGTTAATAGAGGTATGCGTTGAAGGCACTATGTGATAGAAGTTGGCATCGCTATGCGTTGAGATGACCAATGCGTTGAAGAATGGTATGCGTCTGACATAGAGAAGTAGCCGAGAGGGCCATGCGATAATCACCTATCCGGCGTGAAGCAATCAGTGGCATAGTAAGTGGAGACTATGCTTTGCCGAAGCCATGCATGGAAGGTGGCGCTAGCTAATTCTAGAAGGAGGATGAAGTTAGAGCTGGTAAGTCGGTGATTTATATTGACATATAAAGGAGTGCATCGAATAATTAAGCCTTTTGGATACATTTTCGAACTCAGATTAACTCTATTTCGCAGACGAACAACGAGGAGAGGTAGAAGAAAGTACTTGAATAAATTTGAGTAGAAATCAGATCAGTTTCGTGATGATTTTGAAGCTGGAACAAGAAGCTTGATTGTTGCTGATAGACTTGAACACCAATCGGTGTTTGAAGGAGAGTGAACCGAGGGTGTCGAAACAAGAACTGAAATTTTGAGGTAAGTAAGTTGAATCAATTCTTAACAACTTCCATGAGGGATGTGTAAGCTAAAATCAAGCGAAAATGTGTTAATCTCTAGGAAGAAGTAAGCGGAGTTCAACTGCTAAGCAAAGCAGGACAGCCGAAGTTATTTGGGAAGAATTCTCAAATGAAGATGAATCATGGCCTGAAATTTTGAAGTAAGTTAGAGAGCTCATTAGTTTACAAGATTGTAGAAGGAAGGAAGTTCTGATTTTGGCTGTAATATGGTTTTTAGCAGGATAAAGGAAGAAGTTTGAAGGGAAGGAAGGAAACTATGATATCAAGTGTCGCTAGAAAGTGATATTGCTAAGGAGCAGAAGAGTGAGCAGCAGAACGGGTGTCGCTGATAAACGCAAAGGGCTCTGCGACTCACAATTCTCGCTGAAGTCTCGCTAGGTATCGCTCCTTAAGATGATATCGCTAGTCTAATTCACTCCAGTTTCTCTAGTGCAGCACCCAGTAGTGTGAATCTCGCTGGTAGTCTCGCTGGTGACATAGAGTATCGTTAGTTATTAACATGCATACCTAATAATTTTGAAAAAGAAGTTCAAAGGAAACCTAATATGAGAAATGTGTTTTACAGGCCAAGAAGAGCTCGGAAAAACATACAATCCGCTTGGGGCCTAAGACAAACTGTAAGTGACTCTCAAATTGTCCAAAGATTATCGTTATTAATGTACAAGTGGAAGAGAATATATAATAGGTGAATTCCTATATGTGTGCTATTTGAATGCAAACCATGGCCGAAGGACCTTGTGTGAAGGCATATGGAGATATATGATACATAGTGCTGAGGGACCATGAGTGAAGGCACTAGTGAGATTGACTGAGATAGTTTCTAATGCCGAGGGACCTCGTGAGAAGGCATATAGAAATCAGTATATGATGGCTCAGTGCTGAGGGACCATGAGTGAAGGCACTTGAGCAGTGATTTAATATTGAGACTCAGTGCTGAGGGACAATATGAGAAAGCACTTGAAAGTTGAAACGCCGAGGGACTAAATATAAAGGCGTATGAATATATGAATACTAGCAGTCGAAGTATGAGGTTAAGAGCGTTGAGCTTTGCTCCGCCACTCATTAGATAAATGTTTATGTTTCCTTGTTAAATGTCACGAGTGGCCCAGTAAATTGTACTAGTAAGCTATATAGTAGTTTTATGATCAGCATGAATTCGAGGATTGAATTGTAACTGATAATTTAGTCTCTCACTGAGCTTAAGCTCACGCCTTTTGTTTATTGTTGTTTGTTTCAGGTAACGAGCGTGTCCGGGACGCCTAGCCTACAGAAGATCCTCGTCTGGGCTCTTGGCTTTAGTACTCTGGGATAGTTGTAAATACCCAGTCTAAGCACATATTTTGTTGTATATGAGCACTGTGGCATAACGAGTGTGGGGTTTTGTAACATATGCCGAACAAATACACCTGTATGATAAATTCTAGTGCTGAGAAAGCTTATGTATAACTTATGATTACCTTATAATGTTCTCATCAGTATAGAAGGTTGTACATTTGATTAGCTTTTCAACTATGCTTCAGTATACAAGATAACGCATATATGTATAGGTTGCACCTACTCCTAGGTTAAGAGGGTAATCTGGGAGGGGTGTGACAATATAAATATTTTTTTCTTCCTCAGTATTACATTACAACCCATTATAAAAAATACTATCCAATCAGTGGGGCCTATCGAGGTAACAACAAAAATACAAGCTAAGTAATACGATTCTAAGCATGCAGAACCTAATATAGGCAGACAAAGAACTTAAGCATGCATGAGAAATCAGAAATTTTTTTAAAAATGGCTAAAAATCATGATCATTCAGTTCAAATATTGCATCACACAAAAGAATCGAAAAGAGTGCGTCATTAACCAATCATCATAACGAACCAAGCACAAATAAGCAAGCAAACATGAAAGCACACAATATTTAGTCTGAGCTCAGATGCTCAAGGACTCCAGCCAGAACACAGACATTCCCCACCCCCAACTTAGAATCTAACATTGTCCCCAATGTGAGAAATGAAAAGAAGAATAAGGGATAAATGAAAAAGGGAAACAGAAAACTTCCCAGAAATTTGGCACGAAGGATGGCGATGACGTCTGGCTCGTAAAAGTAATCTTCTTTCCAACTCCCTTCAAGTAAGAAAAACCTAAACGATTAAGAAAGAGAGGGACCCTTCATCGACATCGATCACCACCTTTGCGGTCTTTAGAAAGGGTCTCCCTAAGAGCACAGACAAGGGAGAAGCAGAAGAAGTAGAGTTAACGTCCATATTGATCACATAAAACTCAGCAGGAAAGCATAGGCTATTGACTTTAACTAGCATGTTTTTAACTTTACCAATTGGCCTAACAAGAGAATGATCAGCTAATTGCATTACAATATCAGTCAGGTGTAGGATATGAGATTGAAAATCAGCATAAACAGAAGCAGGCATGATATTAACTGTAGACTCGAAGTCTAACATGACACGCTCAAATTTTCTATTTCCTATATGACAAGGAATAGAAAACGTACCTGGGTCCTCCTGTTTAACAGGAAAATCACCTGGAAGAAATACCTCTTGGTGGATCACATCTGCTTGTTTATTATTATTTTTTTTTCCTTTTTTTCCTTTCGGTGGACTTCAGTCAACACCTTTTTGCTGTCAACAACAGGCTTCTAAATTTTGAGAGACAGAGTAGACCTCACCTCTTCCTTGTGTGATCCTCCATGAGCAACAGTCAACCTGCTAGGGAAGGGAGCACAGAAAACATAAGTGGAAAAATTGAGAGGTGGGTCGAATCTTATCCCACATTTCCTTGGTGAGCTAGCTATCTCCACTGGTTCGCTCATAGGCTGTTCAGGCAAGGGGTCCATCCCACAGCTCACAGAGATGGCACTTACATTCCGCACGTTCGGTGTGGGCTGGGAAGGAAGCTTCCCGGCTGAGTGTCCAACCTGCTCACTGCATCAGCTAGCTGGGAGATCTGGTTGGCCATGCTCATAATATGGGAGGTGGTGGACTGGATAAACTACTTTTGGGTGCGCTGGATCTGAGCGTTGGAATCGGCCAGCTGCTTCACTATATCCTCCAAAGGCATCCCTAAAGAGCTATTGCCCTGGTTCGCCTGAGCACCCCAGCGGTTGTAGTTGTACATCCGCCCACCTTGCTGATTGCTAGCATAACTGACCTCAGCTGGCTCCTGGTGTTGCTGCCTGGCAGCAAAGACATGCTTCACCAAAGAAAAAGTTTAGAAAGTTCAGCTCTAATTTCACTTACCTCTCGTGAAGACGTGGTACTGCCGGGAACTTGCATCCCAAACTGCTGTGCATTCTCCGCCATGGTGGAGATGAGAGCCCTAGCCTCCATGGGAGTCTTGTTAACCAAGGCGCCACCACTAGTTGAGTCGATGGTACTTCGATCACTAGGGAAAAGCCCTTCATAGAAGTACTGGATCAACAACGCATCAGATATCTGGTGGATGGGGAAACTGGCGCATAAGCGTTTGAACTGCTCCCAGTATTCGAACAGTGTTTCCCCCGTCTTTTGGGTAATCCCATAAATCTCCTTCCTTATGCATGTGGCACGTGATGCGGGAAAGAACTTCCCCAAGAATTGTAGAACCTGGAGGACGGAAGTAAAGCCAATCTCTGACATTATCTTTCAGGGAGAAAGGGAAGGCTCTGAGGTTGATTTGCTCCTCAGTCACACCATGGGGCCTCATCCCCTTGCATACAATGATGAATTCCTTAAGATGCTTGTGGAGGTCCTCACCTACACGTCTAGAAAATGAAGGGTGTAAGTGAATTAAGCCCGATTTAAGTTCAAAATTACCTGTCGTGGCCGGATAGGTAATGCAAAGAGGCTGTTGATCAACATTTGGGGCCGAGAGGTCCCACAATGTACGCTCTGTTGGTTGCGCCATTGGTGTTTCTTCTTCTTCTAAGACTTCTTGAAATGTGCCTCCTACACGAATATGTTCCTCTGAAACTATTCATTCTCTAGCTTCCCTCCTATGTCGCCTTTCCTCCCTATTAACGTCTGCAAAATACAACAAATTGTTTCTATCTTGGGAGGATCAGGTCACATAAAGGAGGAAAAACTAAAGAGCGATAAGTAATTGTAAACCTCACAAAAGTGAAATTTTTTGGCTCCCCGGCAATGGCGCCAATTTGACGGACGAAATTTGTCGCCCAATTTCACGCCAAATAAATTTTCCTAACTTACCCACAGTAGTAGTGGCAAGCCGGATCGAACAGAGGGAGCCCTCGAATTTCAGAGTTGAAAAGTTTTCAATTCAAGGAAACCAAAAGGGGTGTTTTGAGAAAAACAGTTGATTGCAAGAAAAAGTAAATTTCATAAAAATAAATTGTGCAAAGTAAAAAGAGTAAAAATTCAATGGAAGAAGCTCTAGCTTGGGTTACCCGGGATTTCCTTTGTTCGATGTTCTTATCATTGGTTTGCCATTACTAAATTCATTAAAGCTAGCACCTAACCAAACACCATAATTGAATTGCCTAGTCGACAAGTTAGATTTAAGCAAATCAATGAAAAGCATGCAAAGTTTGACTAAATCCAACCACATTAAGTTCAAGGGAAAATTAGGCGGGACATGCAATTGGATAGGCCTAGATTGAATGTCCTATCGATTTAATTCTAGGTTGATTAGAAGAATGTGCATCACCATCTTGNACCATCTTAAGAATTCTGAGTTAGGGTCTTACACTATGCCTCTAGGCAGTTGAGGCCACATGAGGTTAACTATCCTACCCACGACCTGGAACTGGCAGCGGTAGTGTTGGCACTAAAAATATGGCGGCACTATTTGTTTGGAGAGAAGTGCCATATCTATACGGATCACAAAAGTCTGAAATACATCTTTGATCAGAAAGAACTTAACATGAGACAAAGGAGGTGGTTAGAATTGATCAAGGATTATAATTGTACCATAAATTATCACCCAGGAAAAGCAAATGCTGTAGCTGATGCTTTAAGCAGGAAAAGTAGAAGTGTAGTCGAAAGAGTAAATACAATCAGAGCGGTGGTATTACAAGAATTCAAAGATAATGCAGCTAGCTTTAGTGTAACCAAAGCAGGAGCTTTACTAGCATATTTTCAGCTAAGATCCAAATTTGTGGATGAGGTAATAAGAAAACAGTTAGAAGACCTCGAAATAAAGAAATTGATGGAAGAAATAAAAACATAGCAGAGATCAGATTATGAGCTTAGGTCTGATGGTGTACTTTTGAAGCAAGGTAGAACTTGTGTTCCAAAGAATGAAGAAATTAAACAGTTAATTTTGGAGGAAGCACATAGTTCGGCATACGCTATGCATCCTGGTAGTACCAAGATGTATAGAACATTGCAGGAATTCTATTGGTGGCCGAATATGAAAAAGGAAATAGCTGAGTATGTGGCCAAATGTTTAATCTGCCAACAGGTCAAACCCGAATGCCAAAGGCCAGCAGGATTGCTACATCCGCTGCCTGTTCCTGAGTGGAAATGGGAACATATTACTATGGACTTTTTATTTGGATTACCGAGAACACCAGCAGGTATGGACGGTGTATGGGTAATAGTTGACCGACTGACTAAGACGGTCCAGTTTCTACCAGTTAAGATAACATTTACTCTGGATAAATTAGCACAACTTTATGTGAACAAAATTGTGTGTCAGTATGGTGTACCAATAGCTGTAGTATCTGATAGAGACCCTAGATTTACTTCTAAGTTCTGGGAAAGTTTGCAGAAGGCACTAGGGACCAAGTTGCGATTTAGTACTGCTTTTCATCCCCAAAATGATGGACAGTCAGAGAGGACTATACAGACTTTAGAAGATATGTTACGAGCTTGTGTACTACAGTTTAAGGGTAGCTGGGATGAACATCTGTCTTTGATGGAATTTGCTTATAATAATAGCTACCAAGCGAGCATTGGAATGGCACCATACGAAGCACTTTATGGTAGACTATGCAGAACCCCGATGTGCTGGGGAGAAGTGGGTGAAAGGAGGTTGATTGGACCAGAAATTGTGCAATCTACAACAGAAGAAGTAGAGTTGATTAAAGTAAATCTTAAAGCAGCCAGGGACCGGCAGAAAAGTTATGCAGATACAAGAAGGAAGGACCTTGAATTCGAAATCGGTGATAAGGTATTCTTAAAACTATCACCATGGAAAGGGATCCTAAGATTTGGGAAAAGAGGAAAGCTAAGCCCTAGATATATAGGACCCTTTGAGATTTTGGAAAGTGTGGGACCCATGACCTATCGATTAGCACTACCAGTGGAAATGTCTAGGATACACAACGTATTCCATATTTCAGTCTTAAGAAAATATGTTCCAGATCCTAGTCATGTGTTGGAAATACAACCAATGGAGCTTCATGAAGACTTAAGTTATGAAGAGAAACCTGTGCAGGTATTAGATGAAAAGAAGCAAGTGCTGAGAACCAAAATAATTCCATTGGTTAAAGTTTTATGGAGAAATCATAAGATAGAGGAGGCGACATAGGAACCAAAGGAGCAGATGGTGAAACAATATCCCAATTTATTTGCTTAGGAATCGACCATTTCTGATTTCGGGGACGAAATCTTTATAAGGAGGTGGTAATTGTAAGCCCCGTACTTGTTATTAAGAGAAAGTAAGTAAAAAGAAATTATGGGGCAAGTTAGTAAAGAAAATTTGCTAAGTTGGGGGAGAGTGAAAATGGTTAAGTATTGGCCAGGCGATGAGTGACCATGCGTTGAGGGATATTTAAGATTGACTAGAGTTGCCGCTGAAAAGCATGTGCTGAAGAGGGCAGCTCAGCGGGGAGAACGATGTGAAAGGAGAAGGGTGCCATATGCGTTAATAGAGGTATGCGTTGAAGGCACTATGTGATAGAAGTTGGCATCGCTATGCGTTGAGATGACCAATGCGTTGAAGAATGGTATGCGTCTGACATAGAGAAGTAGCCGAGAGGGCCATGCGATAATCACCTATCCGGCGTGAAGCAATCAGTGGCATAGTAAGTGGAGACTATGCTTTGCCGAAGCCATGCATGGAAGGTGGCGCTAGCTAATTCTAGAAGGAGGATGAAGTTAGAGCTGGTAAGTCGGTGATTTATATTGACATATAAAGGAGTGCATCGAATAATTAAGCCTTTTGGATACATTTTCGAACTCAGATTAACTCTATTTCGCAGACGAACAACGAGGAGAGGTAGAAGAAAGTACTTGAATAAATTTGAGTAGAAATCAGATCAGTTTCGTGATGATTTTGAAGCTGGAACAAGAAGCTTGATTGTTGCTGATAGACTTGAACACCAATCGGTGTTTGAAGGAGAGTGAACCGAGGGTGTCGAAACAAGAACTGAAATTTTGAGGTAAGTAAGTTGAATCAATTCTTAACAACTTCCATGAGGGATGTGTAAGCTAAAATCAAGCGAAAATGTGTTAATCTCTAGGAAGAAGTAAGCGGAGTTCAACTGCTAAGCAAAGCAGGACAGCCGAAGTTATTTGGGAAGAATTCTCAAATGAAGATGAATCATGGCCTGAAATTTTGAAGTAAGTTAGAGAGCTCATTAGTTTACAAGATTGTAGAAGGAAGGAAGTTCTGATTTTGGCTGTAATATGGTTTTTAGCAGGATAAAGGAAGAAGTTTGAAGGGAAGGAAGGAAACTATGATATCAAGTGTCGCTAGAAAGTGATATTGCTAAGGAGCAGAAGAGTGAGCAGCAGAACGGGTGTCGCTGATAAACGCAAAGGGCTCTGCGACTCACAATTCTCGCTGAAGTCTCGCTAGGTATCGCTCCTTAAGATGATATCGCTAGTCTAATTCACTCCAGTTTCTCTAGTGCAGCACCCAGTAGTGTGAATCTCGCTGGTAGTCTCGCTGGTGACATAGAGTATCGTTAGTTATTAACATGCATACCTAATAATTTTGAAAAAGAAGTTCAAAGGAAACCTAATATGAGAAATGTGTTTTACAGGCCAAGAAGAGCTCGGAAAAACATACAATCCGCTTGGGGCCTAAGACAAACTGTAAGTGACTCTCAAATTGTCCAAAGATTATCGTTATTAATGTACAAGTGGAAGAGAATATATAATAGGTGAATTCCTATATGTGTGCTATTTGAATGCAAACCATGGCCGAAGGACCTTGTGTGAAGGCATATGGAGATATATGATACATAGTGCTGAGGGACCATGAGTGAAGGCACTAGTGAGATTGACTGAGATAGTTTCTAATGCCGAGGGACCTCGTGAGAAGGCATATAGAAATCAGTATATGATGGCTCAGTGCTGAGGGACCATGAGTGAAGGCACTTGAGCAGTGATTTAATATTGAGACTCAGTGCTGAGGGACAATATGAGAAAGCACTTGAAAGTTGAAACGCCGAGGGACTAAATATAAAGGCGTATGAATATATGAATACTAGCAGTCGAAGTATGAGGTTAAGAGCGTTGAGCTTTGCTCCGCCACTCATTAGATAAATGTTTATGTTTCCTTGTTAAATGTCACGAGTGGCCCAGTAAATTGTACTAGTAAGCTATATAGTAGTTTTATGATCAGCATGAATTCGAGGATTGAATTGTAACTGATAATTTAGTCTCTCACTGAGCTTAAGCTCACGCCTTTTGTTTATTGTTGTTTGTTTCAGGTAACGAGCGTGTCCGGGACGCCTAGCCTACAGAAGATCCTCGTCTGGGCTCTTGGCTTTAGTACTCTGGGATAGTTGTAAATACCCAGTCTAAGCACATATTTTGTTGTATATGAGCACTGTGGCATAACGAGTGTGGGGTTTTGTAACATATGCCGAACAAATACACCTGTATGATAAATTCTAGTGCTGAGAAAGCTTATGTATAACTTATGATTACCTTATAATGTTCTCATCAGTATAGAAGGTTGTACATTTGATTAGCTTTTCAACTATGCTTCAGTATACAAGATAACGCATATATGTATAGGTTGCACCTACTCCTAGGTTAAGAGGGTAATCTGGGAGGGGTGTGACAATATAAATATTTTTTTCTTCCTCAGTATTACATTACAACCCATTATAAAAAATACTATCCAATCAGTGGGGCCTATCGAGGTAACAACAAAAATACAAGCTAAGTAATACGATTCTAAGCATGCAGAACCTAATATAGGCAGACAAAGAACTTAAGCATGCATGAGAAATCAGAAATTTTTTTAAAAATGGCTAAAAATCATGATCATTCAGTTCAAATATTGCATCACACAAAAGAATCGAAAAGAGTGCGTCATTAACCAATCATCATAACGAACCAAGCACAAATAAGCAAGCAAACATGAAAGCACACAATATTTAGTCTGAGCTCAGATGCTCAAGGACTCCAGCCAGAACACAGACATTCCCCACCCCCAACTTAGAATCTAACATTGTCCCCAATGTGAGAAATGAAAAGAAGAATAAGGGATAAATGAAAAAGGGAAACAGAAAACTTCCCAGAAATTTGGCACGAAGGATGGCGATGACGTCTGGCTCGTAAAAGTAATCTTCTTTCCAACTCCCTTCAAGTAAGAAAAACCTAAACGATTAAGAAAGAGAGGGACCCTTCATCGACATCGATCACCACCTTTGCGGTCTTTAGAAAGGGTCTCCCTAAGAGCACAGACAAGGGAGAAGCAGAAGAAGTAGAGTTAACGTCCATATTGATCACATAAAACTCAGCAGGAAAGCATAGGCTATTGACTTTAACTAGCATGTTTTTAACTTTACCAATTGGCCTAACAAGAGAATGATCAGCTAATTGCATTACAATATCAGTCAGGTGTAGGATATGAGATTGAAAATCAGCATAAACAGAAGCAGGCATGATATTAACTGTAGACTCGAAGTCTAACATGACACGCTCAAATTTTCTATTTCCTATATGACAAGGAATAGAAAACGTACCTGGGTCCTCCTGTTTAACAGGAAAATCACCTGGAAGAAATACCTCTTGGTGGATCACATCTGCTTGTTTATTATTATTTTTTTTTCCTTTTTTTCCTTTCGGTGGACTTCAGTCAACACCTTTTTGCTGTCAACAACAGGCTTCTAAATTTTGAGAGACAGAGTAGACCTCACCTCTTCCTTGTGTGATCCTCCATGAGCAACAGTCAACCTGCTAGGGAAGGGAGCACAGAAAACATAAGTGGAAAAATTGAGAGGTGGGTCGAATCTTATCCCACATTTCCTTGGTGAGCTAGCTATCTCCACTGGTTCGCTCATAGGCTGTTCAGGCAAGGGGTCCATCCCACAGCTCACAGAGATGGCACTTACATTCCGCACGTTCGGTGTGGGCTGGGAAGGAAGCTTCCCGGCTGAGTGTCCAACCTGCTCACTGCATCAGCTAGCTGGGAGATCTGGTTGGCCATGCTCATAATATGGGAGGTGGTGGACTGGATAAACTACTTTTGGGTGCGCTGGATCTGAGCGTTGGAATCGGCCAGCTGCTTCACTATATCCTCCAAAGGCATCCCTAAAGAGCTATTGCCCTGGTTCGCCTGAGCACCCCAGCGGTTGTAGTTGTACATCCGCCCACCTTGCTGATTGCTAGCATAACTGACCTCAGCTGGCTCCTGGTGTTGCTGCCTGGCAGCAAAGACATGCTTCACCAAAGAAAAAGTTTAGAAAGTTCAGCTCTAATTTCACTTACCTCTCGTGAAGACGTGGTACTGCCGGGAACTTGCATCCCAAACTGCTGTGCATTCTCCGCCATGGTGGAGATGAGAGCCCTAGCCTCCATGGGAGTCTTGTTAACCAAGGCGCCACCACTAGTTGAGTCGATGGTACTTCGATCACTAGGGAAAAGCCCTTCATAGAAGTACTGGATCAACAACGCATCAGATATCTGGTGGATGGGGAAACTGGCGCATAAGCGTTTGAACTGCTCCCAGTATTCGAACAGTGTTTCCCCCGTCTTTTGGGTAATCCCATAAATCTCCTTCCTTATGCATGTGGCACGTGATGCGGGAAAGAACTTCCCCAAGAATTGTAGAACCTGGAGGACGGAAGTAAAGCCAATCTCTGACATTATCTTTCAGGGAGAAAGGGAAGGCTCTGAGGTTGATTTGCTCCTCAGTCACACCATGGGGCCTCATCCCCTTGCATACAATGATGAATTCCTTAAGATGCTTGTGGAGGTCCTCACCTACACGTCTAGAAAATGAAGGGTGTAAGTGAATTAAGCCCGATTTAAGTTCAAAATTACCTGTCGTGGCCGGATAGGTAATGCAAAGAGGCTGTTGATCAACATTTGGGGCCGAGAGGTCCCACAATGTACGCTCTGTTGGTTGCGCCATTGGTGTTTCTTCTTCTTCTAAGACTTCTTGAAATGTGCCTCCTACACGAATATGTTCCTCTGAAACTATTCATTCTCTAGCTTCCCTCCTATGTCGCCTTTCCTCCCTATTAACGTCTGCAAAATACAACAAATTGTTTCTATCTTGGGAGGATCAGGTCACATAAAGGAGGAAAAACTAAAGAGCGATAAGTAATTGTAAACCTCACAAAAGTGAAATTTTTTGGCTCCCCGGCAATGGCGCCAATTTGACGGACGAAATTTGTCGCCCAATTTCACGCCAAATAAATTTTCCTAACTTACCCACAGTAGTAGTGGCAAGCCGGATCGAACAGAGGGAGCCCTCGAATTTCAGAGTTGAAAAGTTTTCAATTCAAGGAAACCAAAAGGGGTGTTTTGAGAAAAACAGTTGATTGCAAGAAAAAGTAAATTTCATAAAAATAAATTGTGCAAAGTAAAAAGAGTAAAAATTCAATGGAAGAAGCTCTAGCTTGGGTTACCCGGGATTTCCTTTGTTCGATGTTCTTATCATTGGTTTGCCATTACTAAATTCATTAAAGCTAGCACCTAACCAAACACCATAATTGAATTGCCTAGTCGACAAGTTAGATTTAAGCAAATCAATGAAAAGCATGCAAAGTTTGACTAAATCCAACCACATTAAGTTCAAGGGAAAATTAGGCGGGACATGCAATTGGATAGGCCTAGATTGAATGTCCTATCGATTTAATTCTAGGTTGATTAGAAGAATGTGCATCACCATCTTGATTTGCAAACTAACCTAACCTATTGTTTCATATGATTGACATACAACAAATTGTCACGAATTGTAATACAACCAAAAGCAAGAATCAAAATAAACACCAGCATTACAAATTGATCATAAATCTTGAAAACTCGAAATTAAATCATGCATACATTGAATTAAGTTCGAAACCTCAAAAGAAAAATCAATTACAATGGAAAATCCATAATACCCAAGCTAGAAAACGTTACCTTAACCAATAATCAACATACGGATTGTTGGGTTTAAGTTCCTAGGGATAAAAAGAAGAAAAGAGGAGAGAATGGAGCCAAAAGTCCGTTGGTGGCGTGATCTGTCTTTAACCTAAAATCGAAATTCTATCTATAATAATTGTTATGGAAAGGCGGCGCTAAGGACAATGCCACCACGCTGAAGCTAGTTGCAAGCATGAAGATTTCGGAGCGCCGTGGCGCCTGCTGCATTTAGACAGCAGGGGCTCTCGGGAAAAAAGCGCCGCGGCATTGTGGCTTCAAGGAAATTTTTGTCCTTTTAGAGTTCTACCTCCGGTTGATGCCGTGGAACTCCGTTTTGACTCGTTTTAGCCCAATTTTGGTGCTAACATCCCGTTCTACCTATTAAGTTCTTGAAACCTACAAAATAACACAATAGACACATTAAATAGCACAATGATCCAGAGTTAAGCTGAGGAAGATAGCATATTTTAGATGCTATCACATACCATATATGTTCATTTCTGAAAAAGAAACACAAAATTTAGTACATTGCAAAAAAAATTTCCTTAGTTGAGGCAGAGCGGAGCTCAACGCTACTCAACGTTGAAAACATTCTTAATTGCGGCAGAGTAATCTCGACACACCCAACGTTGAATATCCTTAGCTGTGTGGAGTAATCTCAACACAAAAACGTCTATCATACCTCTATGTGCACATAGATATCATATTGATAAACACTTGAAAAGTGCTTTCTATTCTCTCAAATTAAGGGAGTTTATATTAGATTTCACTTGTTTGCTAGTGGTTTTCAGGTTAAAATGAGGAAAATTTGAAGAGAAGACCAAAAGATCAAAACCAAGCAAGAATACAATGAAAAAGAGGTGAAAAACTCAAGTTTGCAAAAATTAGGGTAGTGCCATGTCGCTAAAACCCGAGAGCAGCATCTGTCGCTACATAGAAGCAACACCGCAGCGCTCTCCAACAGCGTCGCGACGCTGTTTTTCCATATTCGGCAGCACCGCTGCGCTAGTTTCCTTAAATGAATTATTATGTATTTTTTAAATGTTTTTGGGTGACCAACTTTTTAATTGAGGGGTTTTCAACAGCCCTAATCATCAATTGACCATCAATTTAGCACGAAAATAACACACCAAAAGAGCCTCAAAGAGTGACTTAGCTACAAGGACGAGGAAAAGAGTTCGAGAGAGTTGTGGTGCCGTTCGAGTTTCGATGTGAAAGCCAAGAAGATTGTGACGGTGATACCTCAATCAAGAGCCTCTTTTCATTAGAGTTTCCCTTTCTTTACACTCTTTCTTTGTTTATATTGTTTGAACATGTTGCTTCAAGTTATGAGTGGCTAAACTCTTTGGTTTTAGGGTTTTGATGAATTGTTTATGAATTCATGTTAATATTATAGACTTTGATGGTTTTGTTGGAATGATTATGCTTTTCATTGTTATTGTGTTTAATTCTTGTGAATTGGCCATCTTCACATGTTAAGTTAGATATATGATTGAGAAATTGTATGTTTGACTTGATTTATAACAATGAATTGTTGTTAATCTATCACGAGAGTATTTAGGTTGACAATAAAAGTAGTTAAAGACTATTCTTAAGGCCATCTAATTTGTATTGGTTTCAAGAGATTAGTAATCAATCGAGTTACATAAGAATGGGTTGCTTTTTAGAGAAAATAACTTGGAACTAGGTTAGATTTAGGCATATGAATTACAATAAAATCCACGAATTCTATAATATTGCATGATGAAATAAACAAGGATTCATTACCCTAGAACTCTTTTTGACTCTTGTGTTTCTCACTTTATTACTTTCCTTATTTAGTTTATATTTTCCATAATTCATAATTTCAATTCCAATCCTCAAATAAAATTGATTCAACTCTAGAATAGCCAAATAACTTTAACCTTCACAATTAGAGTTAGTGGAACGATATTCAAACTTTACCGTCTTATATTATAACTTGACCCGTACACTTGCGGTTAACACTTAAAGTGGCGCAACCAAGTTTCTGGCGCCGTTGCCGGGGATCCAGAGGACAGTTTTTGTTATTTAATATTTATTAGAATTGATAGATCTTAATTTAAGGTGTGTATTATTTGGTTTATTATTTATTTATTTATATTTATTTTATTATATATATATATATATATATATATATATTCCGGTTTATGCCTCGTGACAACACTAATATTCTCCCTTTTGATCCCGAGATTGAAAGGACGTGTAGAAAAAACCTAAGGGTTCAACACAATCATACCGAGGAGATGGCAGAGGAGATACCAAAGGCAATTCGGGACTATTTCCAACCCACATTACCAGCAAATCAATCCCGCATAATGAATGTTCCCATCAATGTCAACAACTTTGAGTTGAAACCATGGTTGATCCAAATGGCTAGAGAGCTAGCCTTTAGAGGAAGAAGTAATGAAGATCCTCACAAGCACTTACGGTCTTTCTTAGAGATATGTGGGACAGTAAAGATGAATGGTGTTTCTAACGATGCAATTAATCTAAGACTTTTTCCTTTCTCTTTTCAGGATTATGCTAACGATTGGTTGGAAACTATACCTCTGGATAGTATCACCACATGGGAGATTTTGGCTCAAGCTTTATTGAACATATATTTTCCACCGGCTAAATCTCAAAGGCTAAGAACGGAGAGAGGAACATTCCGCCAACTTGAGGATGAACAATTATATGAGGCTTGGGAAAGATATAAGGATCTCTCGAGGAGATGTCCTCAACATGGCTACCCGAATTCGTTGCAAATTCAACTCTTCTACAATGAATTGGCAACCAAATCCATTCTAGATGCAACCGCCAGAGGCTCAATTTTTTCAAAGAATGCTCAAGAGGCCTATACCATACTAGAAGACTTGGCCACTACATCAAACAACTGGTGAAAGGTCTTCTCCAATTATCCCAAAAGCCACTGGATGATATGAGATGGATGAGGTAAGTTCTCTAAAAGCTCAATTGGCTTCTCTCACTAATGCTTATCTAAATTGTCTCAAGGAAGCAAGCTCAAGCAAGTCCACCATCAATAGCTTCCCTTGCAGCCATGGAAAATCAACAAGAGCCAAGTGAGTTAGAAGTGACCAATTATATGGATAAAGGACAATATCGAGGTCAACAACTCCCGACTCACTATCATCCCAACTTGAGGAATCATGAGAATTTCTCATATGTTAACAACAAGAATGTATTGCAAGCACCTCAAAGATTCCATGGAGCGGGGAATGCAAAGACATCATCATTAGAGGACATAATGCTTGACTTTGTCAAAGAGTCAAGATTAAGGACAACCACATTAGAGAATTCGGTCCAAACTATAGCAAGCACCGTTCAAAGTCAAGGTAAGGTAATTCAAAACTTGGAGGTTCAACTTAGTCAAATGGCCACATCTATCCACACAATGCAAAAAGGTAAATTCTCAAGTTGTCCAGAGAAGAAATCCAAGGAGGAATGCAATGCCATAACCCTAAGGAGTGGCAAGGAATTAAACAAGCACATCATGATAGATGATGATGAGCCTCCACAAGAAGAGGATGAAGCCATCATAGAGGATGTTCCACAAAAAGAGAATACATCTAAGGAAAAGGAGAAATCAAAGTCAAACATAGGGAGTACTTCTAACTCTACTTCTTTTATCCCTCATTTTCCTCAAAGATTTCAAAAAAAAAAAAAAGATTGATGCTCAATTTTCTAAGTTCTTAGACATATCCAAAAAGTTGAAAATTAACCTTCCTTTTGCAAAGGCGTTAGAACAAATGCCTAAGTATGCCAAGTTCATGAAGGATGTGTAGTCTAAGAAGAAGTGGTATGGAGACTATGAAACGGTTGCACTAATCGAAGAATGTAGTGCGGCACTACAAAGAAAATTGCCTCCAAAATTAAAGGATCCAGAGAGTTTTTCTATCCCTTGTCATTTAGGCAATAATTCGGTTACTAAAGCACTTTGTGATCTTTGAGCTTCAATTAACTTAATGCCTTTATCCATGTTTAGGAAGCTCAATGGTGGAGAAGTGCAACCAACTACCATATCATTGCTTTTGGCTGATCGATCATTTGTTCATTCATACGGCATTGTTGAAGACGTATTGGTCAAGGTAGGCAAGTTTATCTTCCAGGCAGACTTTGTGATACTAGACATGGAAGAAGGTGCCAAAGTTCCCATAATTCTTGGGAGACCTTTTTTGGCCACCGAAAAGGCCCTCATTGATGTGCAAGATGGAAAACTCACATTCTGCCTTAACAATGAGGAGGTAACATTTGGCATCTATAAATCCGTTAAGCATGCGGATGCGCAAAGGTATGATCATCATGAGCCAAGCACAAAGGTAACATTGCCTCTCTCTTCTAGTAAGAAATCTTTGCATGATGAGACTCCTTTGAATGGTAAGACTAATTGCATGCTTGATGTCATAGTAGAAAATCCTACCAAGCATGTTTCTAGTTGTGCTAAGTCTCTATGTTTTTCTTGCATGCCTCCAAAACCTATAATGAATTATGAACAAATCATGGAGAAGCATGTTAAAAATGAAGTGGTGAGTCCGGTAAAATCTAAGAATGATGACTCCTTAATGATACGTGATTACATTAGTAAAGATGATGTCCAACTTAATAATGATTTGTTGACTAACTCACTAAATGTTAATGAATATGTTTGTGAGCGTCAATGTGGGCGAAAACTAAAAGTTTTATGTTATCCAAAGCATGAAAGGAAGAAACCACCTTGGGATCCACCATGACTCGTGAGCCCCATTTAGCTAAAAGACGTTAAACCAAGCGCTTGTTGGGAGGCAACCCAATTTTATTGCTTTCTTTCTTTATTTATTTTTTATTTTATCTTTGAGTTACTCATATGCTTTCTCATCTTTTAGGATCTTGGTTTATCACACAAAGTACTCCTTACACCAAGCCTGTTTGATGGCTTCTTGCTTGCTCCTAGACTTGTTCTTTCTTTAGATGCTCTTATGCATTAGGGACAATGCATGATTCTAAGTTTGGGGTGGGAGGTGTCTATCACACCCCTCTCCCCCAGTACCCTCTTAACCCAGGAGAAAATGTGAGGATAGCAGAAACCGACCCTCTTACAGCATCCACTACCATCATTATACCTTGACCAAGACCTAATAAGTAGATATACGGAATGATTGAACAACATACCTTAACCAAGGTTAAGCTATCATACAGACATTGATTTTCACTCAAACCATATATTTACATAAGTTCATCAACATCGCCCTTAACCCTCTATATGTACAACACATGTTTAAGATCAAATATTTACAATTCTAAAAATTCTAGACATTGATGGTGGGCCCAGACGAGTTGCTGTGTAGGCTAAGCACCCCGAACTCGCTCGCTACTTGAAAAACATAAAAACAAGGAAAGCATGAGCTACGTTGTCCAGTGAGTGACTTGTTCTGTAAAAACCTTCCTTGGTTCATAATTAAATCGAATCCAAAATCAAGATATGAAAATAAATAAACAGTAATAAATCGTTTTCGTATTTAAACAAATCATGCTCAGGTAACATTATCAAATCACATACGTATCATTTCTAAAGGAAAACCATGTAAGTACAATGAATTTCAATCACATTTTCCTTAGTTGAGGCGAAGTGTAGCCCAACGCTACTCAACGTTGAAAACATTCTTAGTTGAGGCGGCGAAATCTCGACACACCCAACATCAAAGATCCTTAGCTGTGTGGAGTAGTCTCAGCACAACAACATCTATCATACCTCTATGTGCACATAGATACCATATCTTGGGTTACCCGAATACCTTTTGTGAGTCCTTCAATACTAGGTCCCATATACTAGATTTAGTCCACCCACATGCCTTCTCCGAGTCCTTCAGCATTGGGGGCTATCTCAATTCTCAGGTTACCCACATGCCTTCTCCAAGTCCTTCAGCATTGGGAACATTTCTATATCCCGGCTACCTACATGCCTTCTCCGTGTCCTTCAACATTGGGAGCCTTTTCAAAAACATTATTAAAAAACAACATGCTTTGAAAATAGCATAATATAAATTCACGAGTTTATAACATCTGAATCTTCACAATCTCATTAACAATCATCAATGCTTTCCATAAAATCATAGGTTAATAAATAACATGCCTTTCCTATAACTCGTTTAACAACTAGCATGCTTCAAATGATTTCCAATGTAAAACACATAATATGCACATAATTTTCATAGCATGTTAAAACCCGTGGAAAGCATAAACATATAGACATATTTCAAAACTTAATCATATAACATAAAAACTTTGTTAAAAGTCAACTCGTTTTAAATAAAATTGTCACTCACAACTTGTTACTGGCGTTTAGTGGGTTATACGCCTTTCCTAGCTCCTCTTGGCCTGTAATAATACGTTTCCCTTTGTTAGAGTTCCTTAAACTTCCTTTTTCAATAGCAAACAAGCCTTCAACATTTCTATCATTCACCACCGAGACTCTACTTCATGAAGAATACCATCACCGAGACTATATTCTACAAAGAAATGCTCAACCGAGGCTACATTTCATAAAAGAGTTCACTAATGAGCGAGATTCAAGCCATTAGCGAGACTAAACCAACAAATTCAAGCAAAAGACCAAACTGTACCAACGATACTATGAACTAGCGAGACCAGTGAGACTTACTTGATCAGCAAGACAAGCGATACCTAGCGATACCCAGCGAGAGTTGTGAGACAAAAAGGCACCAGCGACACCAGCAACACTCGTCTCGCTGCTCACCCTTATACCTTCAATGTCCCTGCTTTTTCCAATGGTACCCTTCTCCCACAGCTTCTGTCTTGCTTCTGTTCTCACTTCTATCTGTTAAAAGTTGTTAATCTAGCCCGAATTAGAACTTCTTCCCTTCTATAAACTTTCAAAGAAATTGTAAACCCTACTTCCATTTGGTAAGAGCTAAACGTAAGTACGTGGTACCGATATGGACTAAATTGTTTCTTTCAAGGAATTTGAGGTTTACTATGACACTTCCCGCCAGGGGTTAGGCTATGTGTTGATGCAGAGTGGTAAAGTAATAGCTTATGCTTCTAGGCAGCTGAGACCTCATGAGAGTAACTACCCTACTCATGATCTAGAGTTAGTTGCGGTTGTTTTAGCATTAAAGATATGGCAGCATTATTTATATGGGGAAAAATGTCATATCTATACAGATCATAAGAGTTTGAAATATATCTTTGACCAGAAGAAGCTTAATAGGAGACAAAGGAGGTGGTTAGAACTGATCAAAGATTATGACTGCACTATTGAATATCATCCAGGGAAAGCGAATGTTGTGGCTGATGCCCTAAGTAGAAAATCTAGAGGTGGGGCAAGTTCTTTAAATGTTGCAAGAGTTACTTTGCTCAAGGAATTCAGAAATAGCACTACTAGTTTAAAAGTAATTGATAAAGGGACGTTGTTGGCACATTTTCAATTGAGACCCAAGCTAGTGGATGAGGTCATAAGGATGCAGTCAGAAGATCCTATGATTAAGAAACTAATAGAAGAAGTAAAAGTTAAGCAAAAAGTGGACTACGAGCTTAGATCTGATGGTGCATTATTGAAACATGATAAAATTTGTGTGCCAAGGGATGTGGAAGTTAAACAGGAAATTCTTAAGGAGGCATATCGCTTGGTTTATGATATGCATCCTAGGAGTACCAAAATGTATAGAACGTTATGGAAATTCTACTGGTGGCCAAGTATGAAAAGGGAGATAGCTGAGTATGTGGTAAGATGTTTAGTCTGCCAGCAGGTAAAGCCAAAATGACAAAAGCCAGTAGGGTTATTGAATCCACTCCCTATTCCTGAGTGGAAATGGGAACACATTACAATGAATTTCCTGTTTGGATTGCCAAGAACTCTAGCAGGTGTTGACAGAATTTGGGTGATTGTTGATAGATTGACCAAGAAAGCAACTTATACACTGATAGATTGGCACGAATGTATGTGGATAAGATTGTAAGTCAGTACGGAGTATTGATGACTATGATATCAAACAGGGATCCTAGATTTACTTGATATCAAACAAGGATCCTAGGTTTACTTCTAAATTCTAGATGAGTTTGCAACAAGCTTTAGGAACCAAGTTGTAGTTCAATACTACCTTTCATCCTCAGACTGATAGACAATCAAAGAGGACGATCCAAACTTTAGAAGATATGTTTCGAGCGTGTGTTTTACAGTTCAAAGGTAGCTGAGATGTACATTTGTCTCTAATGGAATTTGCTTACAATAACAGTTACCAGGCAAGTATAGGTATGGCTGCGTACGAAGCATTATATGTTAGATCGTGCAGAACACCAGTGTGTTGGGGAGAAGTTAGAGAAAGGAAACTAGTTGGACTAGAGATTGTTCAGATTACAACAGAGAAGGTGGAGATGATCAAAGCAAATCTTAAGCCAGCCAGGGATCGGCAGAAAAGTTCGTTATAACAGGAAGAGAGATCTCGAGTTTGAAGTTCGTGATAGAGTGTTTCTAAAGTTGTCGTCGTGGAAAGAAGTTTTAAGATTTGGTAGGAAGGGAAAGTTGAGTTCAAGGTATACTGGACCTTTCGAGATCTTGGAAAGAGTTGGACCGGCAGCGTACAGGTTAGCCTTACTAATGGACATGTCTAAGATCCACAATGTGTTTCATGTCTCAGTTTTAAGGAAATATATTCCTGATTCTACTCATGTACTTGAGGTGCAACCGATTGAATTAAAAGAAGATCTGAGTTATGAGGAAGAACCGGTTCGAGTGTTGGACGAGAAGGAACAAGTTCTGAGAACTAAAGTGATTTTGCTAGTCAAGATTTTATGGAGAAATCACGGTGTAGAAGAAGCTACCTGGGAAACCAAGGAGCAAATGATAAAGAAGTATCCACATCTGTTTTTGAGGAGTTAGCAGTTACTAAATTTCGAGGACGAAATTCTTATAAGGAGGTGGTAAATTGTAAACCCTACTTCCATTTTGTAAGAGCTAAACGTAAGTACGTGGTATCATATGGACTAAATTGTTTTTTCTCTTGTAGATTGAAGGAAGAAGTGAAAGAAGCTAGAAATATTTTTGGTAAGTGAATTCTAAATCATTACGGGTCAATCGAGTTTAGGAGTTACTTTTTTTATTTGAAAATAAAAATAAAAATAAAAATAAAAATAAAAATAAAAAAGTGGAATCTAGAAATAAAAGAAAGAGGAAGAAGAAAAGAGAAAAGAAGAAAAGAAAAAAGAAATGAAATGAAAATGGTTGAAAGTGGGAAGTAAGTCGGCAGCCGTATATGTGTGAAAGCTAAGTTTTCGATCATTTTTTCCATTTTCAAAGCTTCAACCGACCCAACCTTGAAGCTGCATGTCGAAGGGAGGTAGAAGAAGAAGTCTAAGGCAAATTCGTGTAGAATTCTGGACGGTTTCGTGGTGTAATTGAAGCTGAAACAGAAGGTCTGGTTACTATTGCAATCTGAGCAAGGTCTAGTATTTGGAGGATAGTGAGCTGTAGAGATCGAGTTTAAGGCTGAAAATTTAAGGTTAGTAAACTAACTCAATTCTTAACAACTCTTGTGAAGGATTGTTGAGTTTAATATGAAGAGAAATATGTTAAATTTTAGGTGGAAGCGACTGATACGGATTTCTCGAGTAATCTGGAGCAGCATGAAGTAAATTAGGAATATCTGTCGAACAAAAAGAAATTAAGCTCTGAAATTTCGAGGTAAGCTAGAAAGCACATTTCTTTACAAAATTGTAGAAATGAAAAAGTTCTAATTTGGGCTAGAAATATGACTTTTAATAGATAGAAGGGAAAGTAGAAGTAAAGACAGAAGCTGTGGGAGATGGGTATCGTTGGAAAAAGCAGCGACACTAAAGGTGTAAGGGTGAGCAGTGAGACGGTGTCGCTGGTGGCTTTTTGTCTCACATCTCTCACTGGGTATCGTTGGGTATTGCTAGTCTCGCTGGTGTCGCTACTCTCGATAGTTTCACTGGTCTCACTAGTTCATAGTATCGCTGGTACAGTTTGGTCTTTTTCTTAAATTTGTTGGTTTAGTCTCGCTAATGACCTGAATCTCGCTCATTAGTGAACTCTTTTATGAAATGTAGCCTCGGTTGAGCATTTCTTTGTGGAATATAGTCTCGGTGATGGTATTCTTCATGAAGTAGAGTCTTGATGGTGAATGATATAAATGTCTAAGGCTTGTTTGCTATGTAAAAAGGAATTTTAAGGAAATCTAACAAAGGGAAATGTATTATTACAGGCTGAGAGGAGCTAGGAAAGGCGTATAACCCACTAAAGGCCCGAGACAATTTATGAGTGAAAATTTTATTTAAAACGAGTTTACTATTAACAAAGTTTTTATATTGTATGATTAAGTTTGGAAACATGTCTTTGTGTTTATGCTTTCCACAGGTTTTAACGTGCTATGAGAATTATGTGCATATTATGTGTTTTACATTGGAAATCATTTGAAGCATGCTAGTTGTTAAATGAGTTTTACGAAAGACATGCTATTTATTAACATATGATTTTATGGAAAGCATTGATGGTTGTTAATGAGATTGTGATGATTTGGATGTTATAAACTCATGAATTTCTATTATGCTGTTTTCAAATCATGTTGTTTTTTAATAATGTTTTTGAAAAGGCTCCCAATGCTAAAGGACATGGAGAAGCATGTAGGTAGCTAGGATATAGAAATGGTTTCCAATGCTGAAGGACTTGGAGAAGGCATGTGGGTAACCTAAGTATAGAGATAGCCCCCTGTTGTGTTTGACATGCTAAAGCGCCAAAAACTTGTTGTGCGTTTATCTTTATTATTAAGCTTACTATACGTTTAACATATTATGCATTCAACATGCTTAATATTATGCGTTAGTGATCTGTCAAGTTTTCCTATTCTTCACCCAAGTATTTAGCAAAGAATGAGGTATTCTCGGTGAGTCCGAGGTTGAATACAGGGACTATGCAGATTCTCTAATTGTTTGGATTATTTCAGTCATGCATTTTAAAAAGGTGATGAGAAGTGATGAGTCTAACTAACTATAAAGCAATAAACCTAAGCTAAAGTGGTTGATGGAGAGGTATGCGACAGAGCAAGTTCAACTAAGTGGATTAAATGAATGGATAAAAACAGGGTTCGGGTTGGTTAGCTTCTAACGGTAGAAACATATAGTGAAAATCTATTCATACTTGCAACTTTTCTCTCGGTTGTCAGCTGCTATGCGTTATATGTCTATAACACATAGGAGAATATTAAGTGCTAATGTTATTCCTATGTCTAGGTAACACTTATTAGCCTTGTAAATTGAGTTCTACAATTATTTACCCTCTCGGGCAGTCTCATTGTTACTACTTATATCAATTAGCTAGACGAACTTGCCTCATATTAAGATTACAATTGACAAGATGAAATAGTTACATTATGGTTCTTATTTAGATGCTAACGCAACCCGTGACCCTTGAAAGATTAGCTACTCATGGATTCAAAGTAATAAGCGAAAAGTGTAGAGAAATGGATAGACATGGAAGAATTGTAGATTAATGAATGAAATACAATCTTAGACAGTTCAATGTCTTCATAACAAATCTAAAATCAAAGCTAGAAAAAGATAAAAAGCAGGAAGGCGTTTCAATGTCTTGAGTTGCTGGAATGGAAATGTGAGATCTATTGTGAAGTGGTCAGGCGGATGGAAGACTCTTCTTTCTCGAGCTATTCGTCTTCGGTTATCGTTTGGAAGGGATTCTGCTGTCACTTAGAAATTCTTCCGAGAATCAACTACCTTTTTTCAGCTTGTAGGTCTGCCCTTTATGGAAGCTACGTTTGTAATCAACGACAAGTCTGCATGATTGGATGCTTAATTTCTGCCTCACGTCCATCTCACCTAATCGCTTGATTTCCAGATTAATTTTGATCCACCACTCTCGCTGCATATCAAGCATATCAATCTCCCGACAATCTCTCAAGATTATTATCTGATTCTCCGCTGCCTTGTTGATATGCATCCACGGATAACTTTCGATTCATGTGTTCAATTATGCTAACGCATCCATGGGTTGCTAATGCATCGTCCTACGTTGAAGGGTTGTCAACGCGTCCATAGGTTGCCAACGCATCTATAGGTTCGCGTTCCTGCATTAAAACATGCGTTTAAGGCTCATAAAGGTTGAAAACAATTATCTTTGTCAATTTACAAGAATAGAACGCATAGGAAGATTTATCAATAGAATTTAGCATCAAGTACCGCATGATTCTCTATTTAAACTCTATTTTTCTAGGAAAAAGACATATAATAACTTATATTTCTACAAGTTATCACCCTCAATGCTGAAGGACTCGGAGAAGGCATGTGGGTGGCCTAAATCTCTTATATGGGACTCGGTATTGAAGGACTCGCATAAGGTATTCGAGTAACCCAAGATATGATATCTATGTGCACATAGAGGTATGATAGACACTGTTGTGTTGAGACTACTCCATACAGCTAAGGATATTTGACGTTGGGTGTGTCGTGATTTTTTCGCCCCAGCTAAGGATGTTTTCGACGTTGAGTAGTGTTGAGCTACACTCCACCTCAACTAAGGAAAATGTGATTGAAATGCATTGTACTTACATGGTTTTCCTTCAGAAATGATACGTATGTGATTTGATAATGTTACTTGAGCATGATTTGTTTGAATACGGAAACGATTTATTACTGTTTATTTATTTTCATATCTTGATTTTGGATTTGATTTAATTATGAACCAAGGAAGGTTTTTACAAAACAAGTCACTCACTGGGCAACGTAGCTCATGCTTTCCTTTTTTTTCTGTTTTTCAGGTAATGAGCGAGTCCGGGGTGCTTAGCCTACACAGCAACTTGTCTGGGCCCACCGTCAGTGTTTGGAATATTTAAAATTGTAAATATTTGATCTTAAACATGCGTTGTACGTATAGAGGGTTAAGGGCGATGTTGATGAACTTATGTAAATATATGGTTTGAGTGAAAATCAATGTCTGTATGATAGCTTAACCCTGGTTAAAGTATGTTGTTCAATCATTGCATATATATGCTTATTAGGTCTTGGTGGTATAAGGTTGGTAGTGGATGTCAAAGAGGGTCGATGTCTGCTGTCCTCACACTTTCTCTTGGGTTAAGAGGGTACCTGAGGGGGGAGGGGTTTGATAGTGTCACTCGTACTTTTATGTGCTTCCTTATCCTGCTATGCATGTTAGGGAAGGTCTCAATGATCACATGTTAATTTGGAAAAATTTTGGAGCTTTTAAAGATAATGGGAATGTTTTTTGTTGTGTACTTTGATGTTGATTGCCCATGATGAGATTCGAATTTGCATAATAGATGACTTATTGTGGAAATAGAATAGCATTAACTTGAGTTAAATTCATTTAAGTCCCTCTTAAAACCTCGGTTAAAAATTAATATATAGCACGCCTTTTATAAAAACTCGGTTAACAACTAGCATGCTTCGAATATTTCTGATGCAAAACCATAATATACATTTATATGAAAATACATACTTCTTTAAAGCATATAAGCATCATAGCACATTTAAAACCTGCGAAAAGCATAAATATAATAACATGTTTCCAAACAATGGTAAATAACATTAGAACTTTGTATAAAGCATGCCTATTTTAAATAAAATTGTCACTCACTACTTGTCCTGGGCTCTTAGTGGGTTATACGCCTTTCCTAGCTCCTCTCGGCCTAAAATAATACGTTTCCTTTTGAGATTTCCTTAAAATTCCTTTTTACACAGAAAACAAGCCTTAGACATTCATATTATTCACCACCGAGACCATACTACATAAAGAAAACCATCACCGAGACTATATTAAATGAAGAAATGCTCAACCAAGGCTATATTTCATTAAAGAGTTCACTAATGCACGAGATTCAAGCTATTAGCGAGACTAAACCAGCGAAAACAAGCAAAAACCAACTGTACCAGCGAGACTGTAGACGAGCCAGAGCAACGAGACCAGCGAGATTTGTGAGACAAATTTGACCAACGAGATCAGCAAGATTTGTCTCGCTTTCACTTCTTCGCGTTCCCAGTATCATCCAACTTTCCAACGGGACTCGCCTCCTTCTACTGCTATTTTCGCTACTGCCTGAAATTCTAACTGTTAGAAGTCACATTTTCAGCCAGAATTAGAATTTCTTTCCTTCTACAAACTTGTAGAGAAATATGTTTTCTAACTTACCTCAAACTTGTAGAGCTTAATTTTTCTTTGTTCGACAGATATTCCAATTTACTTTGCCCTGCTTCACATCACTCTGGAAATCCATATCAATCGCTTCCACCTAAACTTAAACATGTTTCTCTTCATATTCAGCTCAACTATCCTTCACAAAAGTTGTTAAGAATTGAGTTAACTTACTAACCTCAAATTTTCAGCTTCAAACTCGATCTCTTCAGCTTGCTATTCACCAAAAACCAAACTTTGCTCAAATTTCATAACAGCAATCAAACCTTCTGTTTCAGCTTCAATTACACCATGAAACCGACCAAAATTCTACACGAATTTGTCCCAGATATCTTCTTCTACCTCCCTTCATCGCTCAGCTGAAAGATGGAGTCGGTTGGGATTTTGAATAGTGAAAAATGTCGGCAACTCATGAGTTGTTTTACTTAAACTTCACACCGACCCATCTCCACTTTCCTTTTTTTCCTTTTTTTTTCTTCTCTTCCTCTTCTTTCTTTCTTTCTTTTCTTTAATAAATCCTCATTAATCCATAAATCTACAACATATTTAGTGTGTTTTTCCATTCAATATCATATATATCAATAATAGCAATACCAATAATAATTAAAGTTCTAAATTTCATCCTTCTACCTTAGTTCGAACGGTGAAATTTTCTCCAGTCTTTATATATTCTAATTGATATGTCAAAATAGACACCAAGTTCAATTTATCTAAATTCAACTTACCGAAAATATTCCCGACTTTCCTTCACTTCCCCCTTCGCTTTACACAAGTGAAAGCAAATAAGTCCACCATCTACTACAAAATTAAGTTAATTACTTAAAAATGAAAGTAGGGTTTACACAAATGGGCAAAAACCCATGGAGAAAACGCTTAATGGAAGGAATAAAAAAGAAGAAAGCCCTTGGGATTTGAGAGAAAAGCAAGAAATTTCAGGGAGAGTTTGAAGAACATGGAGAGAAAAGAAGGGAAGCTGAAAAGGGGGAGGAAAACAATCCCTCCCATTCCTCACGTGCAGACAGAACTACTATTAGTAGTTCTGTCGCAATGGCGCCGCAACGCTATGCCCTAATTTTTATTTTCAAACAAAGTTAACCGTAAATTAATCTAATCTAACTAAGAAAGAGAAATAAAATAAAAGCAATAAATTTTTGTCACTTGGCTACTCGAGGAAGGGCAAATTTTTTAAGGTCGATTGCTCGACCGTGCTGAACTTTATTTTTTTAAGTGTAGACTGGTGTGGCCAACCGATAAGTGGGGTCAAACCAATCGAGAGAATCCCCCTCATGAAAAACCTTCAACAGGCGTCCATTAATCGTGAATGATTTGTTAGTCTCCAAACTCTTAATTTTCACTGCATCATTAGGGTAAGGTTCAATAAAACCAAAAGGACCTAACCATTTGGAACGAAGTTTACCTGGCATGAGTTGCAAATGAGATTTGTGAAGAATGATTTTCTGCCCAACTTCAAACTCTTTTGGTGCTATCATTCTGCCATGGAGGTCTTTCGTCCGTTCCTTGTAGATAAAAGAATTTTCAAACGATTCCAACCTCAATTCCTCAAGCTCTTGAATCTGAAGAAGTCTTGCATCACCTGAAACCTTAGGATCCCAATTGCACTGTTTGTATAAACCCTACTTTTATTTCTAAGCCCTTAATCTAACTACGTAAGATCATTGTGGATTTATTTGTTTTCTTTTGTGTAGATCGAAGGGAGAAGTGAAGGAAAGCCGACTGTATCTTTGGTAAGTAAATCCTAAATCGAACATGGGATCTATTTTGACAAAATAATTAGAATACATATAAGACTTAAAGAAGAATGTCTTCGGTCGAACCAAAGTGAAGAGATACTATAATGGATTTTCTTTATTACAATTATGGTGTAAATATTAATAATGAAGATATTAAAGAAAGAAAAGGAAGAGAAAAAGAAAGAAAGTGGAAGGAAAAGAAAACAAAAAAAAAAAAAGAAAAAAAAAAGAAAGTGGAGGATAGTGGGAGATTGTCAACAATGAGTTTTTGGTTTATAGTTTGAGTTGCCGACTAATTTTCCATTTGCCAAACCTTTAACTGACCTCAAACTTCAGCTTAGTGTTGAGGTGAGGAAGAAGAAGATGACCAGGGCAATTGGTATAGAATTCTAGAAGAAGTCATGGTGGAATTGAATATGAAACCGAGAACTAGTCTAGTGCTTGCGTAGGCTGTGCAAAGTTTGGTATTTGGAGAATAGCGAGTTGAAGAGACCGAGTTTGAAGTTGAAAATTTGAGGTTAGTGGGTTAATTAAATTCTTAACAACTTTTGTGAAGGATAGTTGAGCTGAATGTGAAGAGAAAGAAGTCTAATTATAGGTGGAAGTGACTCATACCGATTTCTTGGGTGATCTGGAGCAGAACGAAGTAAAACTGAAATAGCTTAAGACACCGAGTTTGAAGCTGAAATTTTGAGGTAAGTTAGAAAACTAATTTTTTCTACAAGTTTGTAGAAGGGAAGAAATTCTAGTTTGGGCTAAAAATGCAACTTTTAAGAGATAGAAGCGTAAACAATAATAGTAAGAGACAGGTTTCGCTGGAAGAGGAGCGACACTTGGCTTGGGCGAGAGAGTGTGTCGCTAGCGCCGTTGGTCAAACATTGCAAGACAAATCTTACTGGTCTCGCTGGTCTCACTAAACAGGAAAAATCTCACTGGTTAACTGGTTTCGCTGGTACATAATGGTTTGCAGCCTTGGTATCGCTACTCTAGTCTCGCTGGTGGATTGAATCTCGTTAATAAATGAAGTTTATTATGAAATGTGGTCTCGGTGGTGAACAAGTATCAACGTTTAAGACTTTTTGGTTATGTTAAAGGGAATTTTAAAGAAATTTAACAAAGGGAAATATACCATTTTAGGCCGAGAGGAGCTGGGAAAGGTGTATAACCCCTTAAGGGCCCGGGACAAGTTGTGAGCGACACTTGTTTTTCTTTAAAAATGATTTCTATTTATAATGTTCAGCCATGATCTCTTATGAAATGTGATTTTATGATGCTTTGCTAAATGTTAAGCATGATTACTGTTTATATTTGCTTCCATGGCATGAAAGAAATGTTTTAGTTATTTCCTCAAGCTTTAGAAAGCATGTTTATATGATGTTAATTATTGAGAAATGATATAGATTTCCATGCAATTTTCATGATGAACTTTCTATACCAAGCATATTTGGTTTTTAAAAGATTTTCTAAGGGACCCAATGTTGAAGGACAATGAGAAGGCATATGGGCAACCCTATGACATGAAGGAACTCAATGTTGAAGGACGTTGAGAAGGCATTTGAGTATCATAGGGACCCAATACTGAAGGACATGGCGAAGGTACTTGGGCAGCCCGAGATAGTTCCTATGTGCACATAGTGAGGAATGATGTTGTTGTGTTGAGATTACTCCAAATTAGCTAAGGTTTTCGACGTTGGGTGTGTTGAGATTACTCCGCCCCAACGAAGGTTTGTTTTCGACATTGAGTGTGTTGAGCTTGCTCTGCCTCAACAAAGGTTTTTTTTTTTCCTTTTTTTTTTTTTTTTTTTACATGCAAAGGAATGTTTGATGAATTTAGAAATTTTATTTAACCAGATGGCTATCACTTATGTTTTCTTCCTTGCCTAAGCATGTTTTCTTTACGTTATAGTTAATATTTTCTCTCGTATTAAGCATGATTTAATTCTAAAGTTGTGTTTTCAATACTTCATCACTCACTGGGCATCCAGCTCATATTTTTCCATGTTTTCTATTTGGAATTGAAAGACTAAAAGCTTTGGGTGCTACCACTTTTGAAGGCACCACAGATCTTGTTGATACAGACGCATGGTTGAACTTGCTTGATAAATGTTACCGTGTGATGAGATGTCCTGATGACAGAAAGGTGGAGTTGGCAGTGTTTCTGCTCCAGAAATGGTCAGAAGATTGGTGGAGAGTAGTGGAAAGTTGGAGGGGAGAAACAGAAGGGATAAGCTGGGACGAGTTCAAGAAAGCGTTCCAATATAAGTATTGTCCAAAGGCATTCCGTGATGCCAAACGAAATGGATTTCTTAAGTTAATGCAAGGGTCGATGACGATGGCAGAATATGAAAAAAATATACTGAGTTATCTAAGTACGCCACCACTATTGTAACTAATGAAGCTGACCGGTGTAAGAGGTCTGAGGAAGGCTTGCGAGAGGAAATTCGTACTCCCGTGACTGCCAGTGTGGAATGGATAGATTTCTCCAGGCTGGTAGAGGCAGCTATGCATGTTGCAAGAAGTTTAGCTGAAAGGAGGCTAGAAAGTGACTCATTTAGAAGTGGACATGCGATCCATTCTTCTAGTGCTATACAGGAACGATCTAGTAGAAGCAGTAGCAGAAGATTCGTGACAGGTGTGTCTAGTAAAGGAAATTTTAAATCTTGATCAGGTGGTCAGGCTACCTCTAGGGTTAGTACGGGAAGGAGTATGTTGAGGCAGAGACTGAGAAGTTATAGTGGTCCAGTAGAATTCATAGGAGGTTCACAAGGTGGACAGCATAGTGAGTCCACAACTAGTTCAGCAAAGAAACCATTATGTCCCACATGTGGAAAATATCATTGAGGACAATGTATGAGCCGAACCAACATATGTTATAACTGTGGACAACTGGACATTTTAGATGTGAGTGCCCTCAGTTAATGCAGGAAGATAAAGTAGAGCAGAGAACTGTTTCTCACATAATGAGTCAACCATCAAAACTTGTTGTAATTGGTGGTGAGGGAACCAGTGGGACAAGACAAAAAGGACTTGCTGGACAACCACAACAGAAAGGAAAGGTCTTTGCAATGACACAGCAAGAAGCTGAAGACGCTCCAAAAGTCATTACTGGTACACTTTCTATTTCTCACAACTGTGCTCATGTATTATTAGATCCTGGAGCTACTCATTCTTTTGTTGCTAGCATGTTTACTGTAAATATTGATAGAAAACTAGAGCCTTTATCTGAAGAACTGTTTATTTATACTCCTATTGGAGATCTGCTAGTAGCCAACAGTGTGTATAAGAACTGTGTGGTTGAAATAGATATGGTAACTATGACAGCAGATTTGATTCCTTTTGACATCCAAGAGTTTGATGTTATTTTAGGAATGGATTTCCTGTCTTAATATCGTGCCTTCATGGATTGTTTTCGAAAGGAGGATGTATTTAGAGGACTTGAAGGGGTTGAAGTTGTCATTAGAGAAGATAGAAAAATTCTCCCTAATTGTATGATATCAGCTGTCAAAGCCGGGAAATTATTGAGCAAAAGTCGTACATCATACCTTGCACATGTTGTTTATACATAGGCCAGTAAGCTAAAGCTAGAGGATATTTTTGTGCTATATGAGTTCCTGGATGTGTTTCTTAAGGAACTACCAGGTTTACCGCCTGATAGGGAGGTGGAGTTCTCTATTGATTAATTCTAGGAATGACACCAATCTCACAAGCTCCTTATAGGATCGCTCCAAATGTCACCAATTACTTCTTAACCTAGGAGAAAGTGTGAGGACAGTAGACGCCGACCCTCTTACGACATCCACTATCAACCTTAAACCTTGACCAACACCTAATAAGCAGATATACACAATAGTTGAACATCTAAATTTAACTAGGGTTAATCTATCATACAAATGTTGATTTACATTCAAACTAGTAATTACATAAGTTCTCTAACCACCACCCTTATACCCTCTATATGTACAACACAGGTTTGAGATCAACTATCTACAATGCTCAAAATTTACAGACGCAGATAGTAGTAGGCCTAGACGAGTTGTTGTGTAGGCTAAGCAACCCGAGCTCGCTCGCTACCTGGAAAACAGAAAAATAAAATAAAAACATGGAAAACATGAACTAGGTTGCTCAGTGAGTGACGTATTTAGTAAAATACTTCCTTTAACTCAGAAACTATTCAAAACGTAATCAATTTATGAAAATACATAAATAACATCAATTCAAACCCATATCCAAGCGAAACATGCTCACGTAGCATTGTCATAACATATATGTTCATTTTCGAAAAATAAACACGAAAATTCAATATATTTCAAAAACATTTTCCTTAGTTGAGGTGGAGTGGAGCTCAATGCTACTCAACGTCAAAAAATCCTTAGTTGGGCCGGAGTAATCTCGACACACCCAACGTTGAATACCCTCAGCTGTGTGGAGTAATCTCAACACAACAACGTCTATCATACCTCTATATGCACATAGATATCATATCCTGGGTTACCAGAATACCTTCTCAAGTCTTTCAATACCAGGTCCTATAAACGAGATTTAAGTCACCCACATGCCTTCTCCGAGTCCTTCAGCATTGGGAACCATTTCTATATCCTGGATACCGACATGTCTTCTCCGTGTCCTTCAGCATTGGGAGCCTTTTCAAAAACATCATTAAAACAAACAATATGCTTTGAAAATAGCATATTAAAGATTCACAAGTTTACAACATTTCAAATTCCCACAAACTCATTAACAATCATCCATGCTTTCCATAAAATCATAGGTTAATAAATAACATGCCTTCCGTAAAACTTGTTCAACAACTAGCATGCTTGAAATGATTCCAATATAGAATACATAATATGCACGCATCTGGAAACACATACCTTCTTTCAAACAAATAATCATCATAGCACGTTAAAACCTGTGAAAAGCATAAACATATAAACATGTTTCCAAACATAATCATACAACATAAAAACTTTGTTAAAAGTAAACTCATTTTAAATAAAATTGTCACTCTACTTGTCCCGGGCTCTTAGTGGGTTATACGCCTTTCCTTGCTTCTCTCGGCCTGAAAATAATACATTTCCCTTTGTTAAATTTCCTTAAAATTCCTTTACATAGGCAACAAGCCTTAGACATTTCTATTATTCATCACCGAGACCCTACCGCATAAAGAAAACAATCACCGATACTATACTCCATGAAGAAATGCTCAACCGAGGCTATATTTCATTTAAAAGTTCATTAATGAACGAGATTTAAATCATTAGTGAGACTAAACTAGCGAAATCAAGCAAAAACCAACTATACAAGTGAGACTGTGGACGAGCAAGAGCAGCGAGATTTGTGAGACAAATTTGACCAGCGAGACCAGCGAGACTTGTCTCACTCTCGCTCCTTCACGTTCCCAGTATCGTCCAACTTTCCAGCGAGACTCACCTCCTTCTACTGCTGTCTTGTCTACTGCCCAAACTTCTAACTGTTAAAAGTCTCATTTCCAGCCAGAATTAGAATTTCTTCCCTTCTACAAACTTGAAGAGAATTATGTTTTCTAACTTATCTCAAAATTTCAAAGCTTAGTTACTCTTCATTCGACAGATATTCCCAAGTTACTTTGCCTTGCTCCAGATCACTCGGGAAATCCGTATCAGTCACTTCCACCTAAAATTAAACATGTTTCTCTTCATATTCAGCTCAATCATCCTTCACAAGAGTTGTTAAGAATTGAGTTAACTTATTAACCTCAAAGTTTCAGCTTCAAACGCGGTTGCTTCAGCTTGCTATTTACCAAACACAAGACTTTGCTCAAATTGCACAAAAGCAATCAAACCTTTTCAGCTTCAATTACATCACGAAATCGACCAAAATTCTACAGAAATTTGCCCTGATATCTTCTTCTACTTCCCTTGTCGTTCAGCTAAAAGATGGAGTAGGTTGGGATTTTGGGTTGTGAAAAATGTCGGCAACTCATGAGTTGTTTTACTTAAACTTCACACTAACCCATCTCCACTTTCCTCTTTTTCCTTTTTCTTTTTCTTTTTCTTCTTTTTTTTTTTTCTTTTCTCTTCCTCTTCTTTCTTTCTTCCTTTTCTTTCATAAATCCTCATTAATCCATAAATCCACAACATACTTATTGTGTTTTTCCATTCAATATAATATATACCAATAATAGCAATACCAATAATAATTAAAGTTCTAAATTACATCCTTCTACCTCGGTTCGAGTGGTGACATTCTTCTCCAGTCTTTATATATTCTAATTGATATGTCAAAATAGACTCCAAGTTCAGTTTATCTAGATTCAACTTACCAAAAATATTCCCGACTTTCCTTCATTTCATCCTTTAACCTAAACAAGAGAATACGAATAAGTTCACAACCTATTATATACTTAAGTTAAGTATATAGAAACAAAAGTAGGGTTTACACCAGAGGAATTGAAAGAGTTAAAAGTTCAGTTGCAGGAGTTGATTGACAAGGGGTACATAAGACCCAGTGTGTCACCATAGGGAGAACCTGTCACACCACCTCCCAGGTACTCTCCTAACACAGGAGTGAGTGTGAAGACAGCAAACAACGACCCTACACGACACCCACTGCCAACCCTAAACCTTAACCGTTACCTGATAAACAGTTACACAACATTTTAACAACATAAATAAAACCAGGGTTACGTTATCACGACAGCCAATCTATCTCAAAAGTGTTATAATTACAATAGCTTCTCTCGACTCCCTCAACCCTCACTATATGTACAACACTTGCTTAATTTTAAAGATTTACAATTTTCAAGTTACTAGACACTGAAAACGGGCCCATACGAGAATCTTGTGTAGGCTAAGCACCCCGACACCCTCGCTACCTGGAAAACAAAGAAACAAGGAAAACTTGAGCTAAATTGCCCAGTGATTGATTAGTTTAAAGTTCCTTAAACAATGTATGCAAAACATAGATTCCAGCCATAATCCAACAATAACGTGCGTAAAGCCATAGCTTAAACATACATAACCATCTGTGGAAAAGATACACATAAACTAGTTTACTTGAAAACCTTTCCTTAGTTGAGGCGGAGCGGAGCTCAACGCTACTCAATGTCGAAATAACCTTAGTTGGAGCAGAGTAATCTCAACACACCCAACGTCAAAAATCCTTAGTTGTGTGGAGTAATCTCAACACATCAGCATCTATGCACATATTCCATAACCAGGGTCACCAGAGTACCTTCTCTGGGTCCTTCAGTATAGGGCCCCTTAAACAAATTCCCGGCCAGTCTCATGCCTTCTTTGAGTCCTTCAGCATTGGGGCCATTTTCATACATAAATTACCCACATGCCTTCTCCGAGTCCTTCAGCAATGGGAGCCATTTCATTAAGATTATAACATAACGTAAATTCATGAGTTTGAAACATTTCATACATCACAACACTATTCACATGCTTAAATGCTTTCTATAATCTTATGATCATAAACTGCATGCTTTCCTCAAACAAATTGTACAACCAGTATACTTCAGATACTTCCCATTATATAGCACTTGACAGCACCTGTATTGTTTGTAAAGAAGAAAGATGGTACACTTAGATTATGCATTGATTACCGACAGGTTAACAAGGTAACAATACGTAATAAGTACCCATTGCCTCATATTGATGACCTGTTTGATCAACTTAGAGGTGCTTTAGTATTTTCTAAGATTGATTTGCGATCAAGGTACTATCAGTTGAAGATTAGGGAGTCTGATATCCCTAAGATAGCGTTCAGGACAAGTTATGGGCATTATGAGTTTCTTGTGATGTCTTTTGGGCTGACTAATGCTCCAACAGTGTTTATGGATCTTATGAATCGAGTATTTCACCCGTACCTTGATCAATTTGTTATAGTATTTATTGATGATATACTGGTATACTGCAGAAGTAAAGAGAAGCATATTGAACACCTCAGAATAGTATTGCAGACGTTGTGTTACTAGAAGCTATATGCTCAATTCAATAAATGTGAGTTTTGGCTTGATCGAGTTGTATTCCTAGGTCACATAGTAACAGTTGAAGGGGTAGGTGTGGATCATCAAAAGATAGAGGCAATAATTAAGTGGGATCGACCCACTATAATGACTGTGGTTTGTAGTTTCTTAGGCTTAGCAGGCTACTATCGCTATTCGTTGAAGGTTTTTCAAAAATAGCACTTCCACTAACAAGTCTAACTAAAAATAATGCTAAGTTTGAATGGACTAATGAATGTGATCAGAGTTTTTAAGAGTTGAAGAAAAGACTCATGACAGCACCCATATTGACTTTGCCTACTTCTAGTGTTGACTTTGAGATTTATTGCGATGCTTCACGAAAAGGCTTGGGTTGTGTACTTATGCAGGGAGGAAAGGTAGTTGCATATGCAACGAGACAGTTAAAGAAGCATGAATTCAACTACCCAACTCATGACCTAGAATTAGCAGCAGTCGTGCTAGCCTTGAAAATTTGGAGACATTATCTATATGAAGAGAAATGTTATATCTACACTGATCATAAAAGTTTAAGATACATTCTTGATCATAAAGAATTGAACTTGAGATAGAGGAGATGGGTGGAATTAATTAAAGATTATGATTGTACGAAAGAATACCACCCTAGAAAAGCTAATATGGTGGCTGATGCATTAAGTAGGAAGTCGAGACAATCAAAAGGCTTCACTTAATGTAATTGGTTTGGTGCTAATAAGGGAGTTGAGGAGTTCAAATGCACTATTTTCAGCAGGTGAATCAAGGGGCTTACTTGCACACTTCCAGGTGAGATTTACTTTGATGGATGAGATTGTTAAGGGCCAATTAAAGGACTCCATGCTAAAGAAACTAGCAGAGGAGGTGGATCTTAAGCAGAGGACAAATTATGTTTTAAGAAGTGATAGGGCCTTAATGAAACATGGTAGATTATGTGTTCCCAATGATCTAGACTTGAAAAGTGCTATTCTGGAGGAAGCTCATAATTCAGCATATGCGATGCATAGCACAAAGATGTATAAAATTTTGAAAGAGTACTATTGGTGACTAGGAATGAAGCGAGAAATTGCTGAATATGTGGCTAGATGTTTGATTTGTCAAAAAATTAAGCCAAAGAGACAAAGATCAGGACGACCTCTGACCCATTGCCTATCCCTGAGTGGAAATGGGAACATGTTAGGATGGATTTTCTGTTTGGATTGCCAAGAACTTCAGTGGGTGTTGATGGAATTTGGGTGATTGTTTATAGATTGACCAAGACAATGCGTTTCTTGCCAATTAAAGCAACGTATACACTGGATAAGTTGGCACAAATATATGTGGATAAGATTGCAATTCAGTAAGGAGCTTTAGTGACTATTGTATCAGACAAGGACCCTAGATTTACTTCTAAATTCTGGATGAGTCTGCAACAGGCTTTAGGAACCAAGTTGTAGTTCAGTATCGCTTTTCATCCTCAGACTGATGGATAGTCAAAGCGAACGATCCAGACGAGAGGTGTATAACAAAGGAAAATGTACTATTTCAAGTCGAGAGGTGCTGAGAAAGGTGTATAACCCCTTAAGGGCCCGGGACAAGTTGTGAGTGACACTTGTTTTTCTTTAGAAATGATTTCTTCTTATAATGTTTAGCCATGATTTCTTATGAAATGTGATTTTATGACAATTTGCTAAATGTTAAGCATGATTACTCTTTATATTTGCTTTTATGGCATGAAAGACATGGTTTAATTATTTCCTCAAGCTTTAAAAAGCATGTTTATATGATGTTAATTATTGAGAAATGATCTGAATTTCCATGAAATGTTTTATAATGAATTTTTTATACAAAGCATACTTGGTTTCAAAAAGGTTTTCTAACGGACCCAATGCTGAAGGACGTTGAGAAGTCATATGGTCAACCCTATGACATGAAGGAACTCAATGCTGAAGGACGTTGAAAAGGCATTGGAGTATCCTAGGGACCCAGTACTGAAGGACATGGAGAAGGTACTTGGGCAGCCCGAGATAGTTCTCATGTGCACATAGTGAGGAATGACGCTGTTGTGTTGAGATTAGTCCAAATCAACTAAGGTTTTCGATGTTGGGTGTGTTGAGATTACTCTGCCCCAACTAAGGTTTGTTTTCGATGTTGGGTGTGTTGAGCTTAGGGTATTTTTTTTAAATGCAAAGGAATTTTTTATGAATTTAGAAATTCTATTTAAGCAAATGGCTATCACTTATGTTTTCTTCCTTGCCTAAGCATGTTTTCTTTACGTTATAGTTAATGTTGTCTCTCGTATTAAGCATGATTTATTTCTAAAGTTGTGTTTTCAATACTTCGTCACTCACTGGGCATCCAGCTCATATTTGTCCATGTTTTCTATTCCATTCAGGTAGTAAAAGAGTTCCTAGTGCTTAGCCTACTCAAGCCTCGTCCTGTTTAAGTTGCACACCATCAAATAATACTTTTCTTCATACTTGTTGTGTAAGCACTGGCTTATAATACTAAGTGTTGGGACAATGCAAGTGAAATGTGGCCATGCGTTATTAGAGAAAAATAACCGAGAGTGGAAGAGTTAAGCATGGACCAAGACTAGGCGTTAATGAAAGCAGAGAAGAGCATTGTTCTTTTGAGTGACCATGCGTTGAAGGTGAAAATCACGAAGAGTCATGAGCTAAAGCAGTCACTTGCGTTGGAAGAGAAATTGATCATTGGCGGGGAAGGAAATGTTTTGAACAACCATGCGTTGGTGAGGTTGCATGCGTTAAGGTCTCCATGCTTTGGAAACGAATATAACTGATTGAGTTGTATGCGTTAAAGGTAGGAGGCGTTAAGGGCACCATGCGTTGAGGGTGGCTGTCTGCTGAGGATGTTGATAGTAGGCTGTGTTGAATGCCATACTTTGAATTGAGAAAGGAAAACCCCGCGCGCCAACCTGCATAAGAGAGTTAAGTCGGAAATATATATAGGTGAGTAGATTGAATATTTTATCATTTTAGACATTTTCGAGAGCTTAAGTCGGTTCCATTTTTTAGACAAACTACAAAAAAAGAAGAAGAAGGTGTTCTTGTGGATTTCGGATAGAAGTCTACTCGTTTTGGTATTGAAATCTAAGCTGGAACAGCACGTTATTTGTGGACACATAAGCTGGACAGTATCGGATGTTTGGAGTGAAAAAAATCGAGGAGATTGAGTATAAGGCTAAAATTTTAAGGTTAGTAAGTTAACTCAATTCTGAAAAACTTTTATGAAGGATGTTTGAGTTGAAATGGAATAGAAACATGTAAACTTTTATCTAGAAGTGACTGATAAGGAATTTTTGTGCAATCTGTAGTAGTGCAGAGAAATCTTGCAAAATTTGACGAACAAGGACAAGTTAAGCTACGAAAATTTGAGGTAAGCTAGAAAACATATTTCTCTACAAGTTTGTAGAAGGAAAGAAGTTCTAATTTTTGCTAAAAATATGACTTTGAATCGACAGAAGTGAAGAACAAAAAGAAAAGAGGAAACTCTGCTGTCGAGTGTCGCTAGGAAGCTGATATCCCGGAGAATTGGAGAGTGAGTAGCGAGACAAATCTCACTGGTGGTATTGCAGAGCTTTTTGTCTCTCAAATCTCGCAGACTCTCGCTAGTTATCGCTTGTCAGGTAAATCACGCTAGTCTCACTTATCCTGGTGTCGTTAGTATCGTGTCCTGTTGATAGTATCGCTAGTAATCTCGCTGGAATGTGGGAGTCTCGTTAGTAGTCTTGCTTATTAAGTTCACTCTGGATATATGGGACGCTCGGTGATGAATCATGATTTGAGTTTAATTATGCAAACTAAATGATCAAGTAAAAGAAGCGTAATGTAAGGAAAAATGTTTATTTCAGGCCAAGAGGAGATAGGAAAGGCGTATAATCCACTCAAGGCCTAGAAAAGAGCTGTGAGTGACACTTCTTTTCTTGTTTCAACGATTCCATTGTACATGTCAGTTTGGTTTTCTTATTTATTTATGTTTTGCTAAACGATATTGAAAAATATGTTTATGGAATGTTATTGATTTATGAAGTGCCCTGTTTTCTTATGAAAGATTTGACTATGAACTGTTTTGTATAAAGTATTGCATTAATTTAAAGGAAAAATGTTTTAGAGGAGACTCAGTGCTGATGGACATGGAGAAGGCACGTGAGTTTCCCCGGGACCTAGTACTGATGGACATGGAGAAGGTACTTGGGCAACCCGCCATGTTCCTATGTGCACATAGAGGTTATATGCTGGTGCTTTGAGTTTTGCTCCGCATTGAGCCTTATTTGTTTTTGACGTTGGGGCGTTGAGTTTTGCTCCGCCTCAACTAAGGAAAAGTATTGTAACCGTACTGTTTTACTTACGAATTGTTGAAAAACCATGTAAGATTTGATAAGGGCATTTAAACGTGATTTAATCAATGAAAATGAGATGATTCTATGTTTTACTCATGCTGTCAGAATTTGTTTAAATCCTGATGATTTTCGAACTAAATTAACTTGTTTAAAATTAGTCACTCATTGGGCTGTTAGCTTATGTTTTCAAGTTTTTCTTTCCCCTCCAGGTAGCAAGGATGTTCTAGGTGCTTTGCCTACTCCAACTCGCCCTGCTTAAGCTTCGAGTTTCCAGAAAATTGTCCTGTTTTGAAGAGTTGTATGTATGTAAAACCTTATATAGGTGGCATGTAGACCTAGTTGTACATTTACTGGGAGTTGAAATATGGTTTGTATAAGGGCTTTATGGAAGAGTTGTATTCTGAATTATCGTTATGTATATAATTTCCTATATGTTATGGTTGAAATGTATTAAGGAGTGATATGTATGTTGTGAACAGTATAGGGTAAGTGTGTTTTAGTGGATGATATGCGTCACAAAAGGGGTGATGTATGTTGTCCTCACATCGCCTTTCAGGTTATGTAGGCAAATCTGGGAGGGTATGACATGTTGTATGTGTAAATAATTTTGAGTAATGTGGCATGCAGACATAGCTTGTTAGTTGTCGAAAAGTGAGAGTGGATAATGTCTATGTTGTAAAAGTTTGGTTGTAACCGAGTTTGAGTTTTTGTTGATGTATGTGTGAATCCTCATGTTGTTATAATTATTGGTCTGGTGGATTTTGAATGTTTATGATTTAAGATTACACATTGTGGGCGGTTTTGTGAAATCATGTTTTCAACAGGTTAGACAGGTATGGATGGGTAGTGAACCTCACAAAAAGGGTGAAGTTTGCTGTCATCACATCCTCTTTCAGGTTAAAGAAGGTAATCTAGGAGGGGGTGTGACAGTTTGACTGACAATAGGCCCGATGTTCGATCTCCACAGGGAGGTGACAGGCCTTACCATAGATAATCTTATGGGGACATCCCTGTAGGCGTCTTGAAGGTTGTACGGTAGGCTCATAAAAAATCATCCAACCTTAGGCTCCAGTCTTTCCAGGTAGGGTTTACAACTTTCTCCAAAATTGACTTTACCTCCCTATTGGAAACCTCCGCTTGCCCATTCGTCTAAGGGTGGTAAGGAGTGGCGATGTGATGTTGCACGTCATATTTCTTCAAGAGAGATGCTATCAACTTGTTGCAGAAATGTACACCCTGGTCATTGATGATTGCACACGAAAAACCAAATCTACTAAGTATGTTAGATTTTAAAAATCCTGCAACCACTTTTGAATCATCAGTAATAGTGGCCTTTGCTTCCACCCATTTGGAAACATAGTCCACAACAAGGAGGATATTTTTAAATCCACAAGAAGGAAAAAGGCCCATGAAATCTAAGCCCCACACATCAAATATCTCACAAACTATCATAGGGACCTAGGGCATTTCATTCCTTTGGGATATTCCTCCAGACTTTTGGCATATTTCACAAGTTTTAAAATAAAAATATGCACCCTGAAAAGTGTATTCCAATATAATCCTGAGTCTAATTCCTTTTTAGCTGTGTGCTTAGGACTAAAATGCCCCACACATGCTTGTTCATGACAAAAAGCTAAAACAGATCAAAACTCATCATTGGGTACACACCTCCTAACTATCTGGTCAGCACAAAATTTCCAAAGATATGGATCTTCCCAAACATAGTATTTCGCCTCACTTTTTGTTTAGCTCTTCTATGTCTACTAAGGTCTGAAGAAAGATTACCTATGTAAGCACTGGCTTAAAATACTAAGTGTTGGGACAAGGCAAGTGAAATGTGGCCATACGTTGTTAGAGAAAAGTAGCCGAGAGTGGAAGAGTTAAGCATGGGCCAAGACTATGCGTTGATGAAAGCAGAAAAGAGCCTTGTTCTTTTGAGTGACCATGCGTTGAAGGTGAAAATCACAAAGAGTCATGAGCTGAAGCAGTCACTTGCGTTGGAAGAGAAATTGATCATTGGTGGGGAAGGAAGTGTTTTGAACAACTATGCATTGGTGAGGTTGCATGCGTTAAGGTCTCCATGCGTTGGAGACGGATATAACTGATTGAGTTATATGCGTTGAAGATAGGAGGCGTTGAAGACACCATGCGTTGAGGGTGGCCGTCTACTGAGGGCGTTAATGGTAGGCTGCGTTGAATGCCTTACCTTGAATTGAGAAGGGAAACCCCGCGCACCAGCCTGCATAAGAGAGTTAAGTCGGTAGTATATATAGGTGAGTAAATTGAATATTTTATCATTTTTTAGACATTTTCGAGAGCTTAAGTCGGTTCCATTCTTCAGACGAACTACAAGGAGAGGTAGAAAAAGGTACTTATATCGAATTTGAGTAGAAATCATATCAGTTTCATGATGATTTTGAAGCTGGAACCAGAAGCTTGATTGTTACTGATAGACTTGAACACCAATCGGTGTTTGAAGGAGAGTGAACCGAGGACATCGAAGTAAGAACTGAAATTTTGAGGTCAGTAAGTTGAATCAATTCTTAGCAACTTCCATGAAGGATGTGTAAGCTAAATCCGAGCGAAAATGTGTTAATCTCTAGGAAGAGGTAAGCGGAGTTGAACTGCTAAACAAATCAGGGCAGCCGAAGTTATTTCGGAATAATTCTCAAATGAAGACGAATCATGGCTTGAAAGTTTGAGGTAAGCTAGGAAAATCACTACCTTACAAGATTATAGAAGGAGGGAAGTTCTGATTTTGGCTGTAATATGGTTTTTAGCAGGATAAAGGAACAGTTTGAAGGGAAGGAAGGAAAACTATGATATCAAGTGTCGCTAGACAGTGGTATCGCTAAGGAGCGGGAGAGTGAGCAGCGGAACGGGTGTCGCTGATAAACGCAAAGGAGCTCTGCGTCTCACAATTCTCGCTGAAGTCTCGCTAGGTATCGCTCCTTAAGATGATATCGTTAGTCTAATTCACTCCAGTTTCGCTAATGCAGCACCCAGTAATGTGAATCTCGCTGGTAGTCTCGCTAGTAACATAGAGTATCGCTAGTTATTAATATGCATGCCTAATGATTTTGAAAAAGGAGTTCAAAGTAAACCTAATATGAGAAATGTGTTTTACAGGCCAAGAAGAGCTCGGAAAAGCATACAACCCGCTCGGGGCCTAAGACAAAATGTGAGTGGCTCTCTAATTTGTCCAAGGATCATCGTTATTAATGTACAAGTGAAAACAAATATATTATGTGAGTTTCTGTATGTGTGTTATCTAGATGCAAACCACGGCCGAAGGACCCTGTATGAAGGCCTATGGAGATATATGATACATAGTGCCAAGGGACCATGAGTAATGGCACTAGTGAGATTGATTGAGATAGTTTCCAATGCCGAAGAACCTTGTGAGAAGGCATATGAAAATCAGTACATGAAGGCTCAGTGCTGAAGGACCATGAGTGAAGGCACTTGAGCAGTGAAATTATAATGAAACTCAGTGCTGAGGGACATTATGAGAAGGCACTTGAGTGTTGAAACACCGAAGGACTAAATGTGAAGGCGTATGAATGTATGAATACATGAATATATGAATATTAGGGACGGAATACTTGATATATGGTTAATAGCGTTGAGCTTTGCTCCGCTGCTTCTTAGAAAGGTATCTATGTTATCTTGTTAAATGGCTTGAGTGATCCAGCAAATTGTACTAATAAGATATATATATATATATATATATATATATATATATATATTAATGTTAAAAACAGCATTAACTCAAGAATTAGATTGTAATTGATATTTTAGTCACTCACTAGGCTTTAAGCTCACACCTTTTGTTTATTGTTGTTCGTTTCAGGTAACGAGCGTGTCCAGGACGCCTAGCCTACAGAAGATCCTCGTCTGGGCTTACTTGGTTTTAGTTCTCTGGGATAGTTGTAAATTTTCAGTCTAAGTACATATTTTGTCATATATGATTTTGTGGCATAACGAGTGTGGGTTTTGTACTGGCTGCTGAACAAATACACTTGTATGATAAATTATGAGCTGAGAAATCTTATGTATAACTTATAATTACCTTATAATGTTTCACTAGTATAAAAGTTTGTACATTTGATCTGGTATTGAATTGTGTTTCAAGATATAAGATGACGTATTTATGTAGAATATATAAATTATATTATTTTATTCTAGATTTGCACCTACTCCTAGGTTAGGAGGGTAATCTGGGAGGGGGTGTGACAACCTGTGACTAGATAATTAACAAGATCAGCACACTAGGGAGTCATTGTGATTCCATCAACTTGAAGTAAAGCTTGGTTAGGAAAATCTCCATCGGAGGGCAAGCAGTCACCCCCTTTTACTAATTTGCTCAAATGATCAACAACAACATCTTCAGAACCCTTCCTATCTTTCATTTCAACATTAAACTCTTGAATAAATAGTATCCAATGAAGGAAGCGTGGTTTGGATTCCTTCTTGTCCATTAGGTAGCGCAATATTACATGATCAGAGTAAACTGGTACACGTGAGCCAAGAATATATGATCTAAATTTTTCTAAAGCAAACACAACAAAGAGGAGTTCTTTTTCCATAGTGGTGTAGTTGTACTGAGCAAAATTTAGGGTCCTCGAAGCATAGTATACGACATGGTGCTTCTTTTCAATTCTTTGCCCAAGCACTGCCACAACAGCATAATTGTTGGCGTCACACATGATCTCGAAGGGCAGGTCCCATCGAGGAGCCTAAATAAATGGTGCACTAGTCAAAGCCTTCTTCAGCACATCAAAAGGCTTACTTGCACTCCTCGCTGAAATTAAACTCCACATCCTTTTGAAGCAAAGCAATCATTTGCAGGGCGATCTTGTTGAAATCTTTAATGAACTTGCGATAAAAACCTGCATGGCCCAAAAAATAACAAATATCTCTCACATTGGTTGGGTAAGGGAGGTTAGCAATAACATCAATTTTTGTCTGGTCTACTTCTATTCCTCTGGAAGAGATCATGTGTCCTAAAACAACACTATGATCAGCATTAAAATGACATTTCGCAAAATTAAGCATAAGGTTAAACTTAATACATCTTCCAAGAACTTTAGACAAATTCAAAAGACAGTCATTGAAAGAGTCATCGTGAACAATAAAACCATCCATAAATACCTCCATACATTTTTCAATGAACTCCGAGAAAATGCTCATTATACACCTTTGGAAGGTGCTAGGTGGGGGTATTTTAAAGAATAATGTTATTTAAAACAGAAATTCGAAAAATAGGGTGGTTTAGAAACTAATGACAAAAATAGGGTGGTTTGGAAAATAATTTGAGAATTGGGGTGGTGAAATCGTGTACCCGGTACTCGATTTCAGTCAAATTTGCTACGTGGCGATCGTCGTGTAAGTGAGTCGTGGACCTGGTCTACGAGTGTTGACCAAACTCGTGGATCCGGTCCACGAGTATGCCTTAACCACACCAAGTATCATGCTATAATCGCGAGGAAGGAGGAACGAGCAGTTTACGCTTTAGTAGCTATCGTTTTAGCTCTAGTATTCACAGGCTTTCAAGGAATGAAATATTATCAAGCACCCTTCACTATTTCGAATAGCATTTATGGTTCAAGTTTCGATCAAAAAGACTTCTTACCCCCGTTCTTTTCCCATGATACGTCCAAAAACGTCCGATTTTTTTCCCATGATAAATAAGTTAATTAATTAATTACCCACTTAAATGAAATTTTGCTTATTACTTGTGTTCATCAATTATTGTTTAGTTTCATTGATTCTTAATTTTTGAAAATGTAATGGAAAATCATTAATTCATTTAGTTAAAGATAAAAAGTTAATACAAATCAGAAAATGTATAATACAAATCAAGTGCCACATGGTGGTCTTCTTCGCGCACGTTGTCCACGACGAGGCACAGGCACTTCAATTTGTTGTTGCTGGTGGATTACATCGTCGATATCCTGTTGGTGACGATAGATGGAAATTCATCGTGTTCATAATATTCCTGTTGATGGCCAGAACCGGATGCAATGTCTGGTTGTAATATGGGAGGTTCCTGGTCATCGGGTTGCTCTGGAACACCTTCGTCATGTTGTCTCTGTCGTCTACGACGAATACATTTTCGATCAGTATCAGCAACATTGAGCCTCCTTGTATGTTGAATGATTTCTTCAACATTTACCATGTTTTGCTCACACATTGAACTCAACTCTCGTAAATTGTGTTCTAAGGATGTAATTGAAAAACACTACATAATAAGATGCTTAGCATGTAATTGAAAAACACTACATAATAAGATGCTTACCATGCAGTAATAGTAGGCACCGTCAGGTGTAATAAATCTTCTTGTGATAGAGTTGTACCAGGACGGATAATCATTAGCACATCCGACTCGTTTATTATTTCTCCTTGTGCACAGCGGCCATGACGTGCACGCCAAAATGATATATACTCTGCATGAATTTGACGCCAGTTTTGGTCGTGTTTACCTCTTAAATCAATTTGGTGTAGTTGAGGGAGTGTATTACACAACGTCGGTACTGTTTGCCGCATACCGAATTGTCTCAACACTCGATCTGGTTGATGCCATTCTATGATGTGAAAGCATATAAGTGAGCTGACCATCAACCAAATGTCTTGTCTATCATAACAGTAATCAAGCAACAGCGACATAACATGTGATGTATATGGCATCCAATTGATCTGAAACCATGTACAAGAATAATTAGAACCTAAAAACATATGTAATGTTTAGTTATATGCAACATATTTATTATTACCTGATTTTTCATCAAACGGTCAAATATTGAGTGATATACCAGCAACATGTTTGCTGATTGTTCAGATGCAGCTAATACACTGCTCCATCTATCACATGGATATAAAACAATTAAATACTTTGCCAATTGCATTGACAAAGAAATTAATATATATAGAAAATAATACCTGGCACTGAGTGGACGTCCTAGAAAATGTTCTGGAGGTTGTAATTGGACTTGTGGTGCAACAATGCTAAATCGATCATAGGCCCATACTTGAAGTAGTATCAGTGGGCCTGCTATATCCAAAGCTTGTGCATGACTGGCTCAACATAATTCTCTGTACAGCCATGCAAGACAAGCACCACCCCACGAATAATTACCAGCTTGCTCAAAACTGGCCAGTAGTGGGAGGAACATTAAGTGCACCAGCGTGTTGGACTTGTCAGCAAACAGAAAGTCTCCGATAAGCTGCATAATATATGCTCGTGCATACCTCTGTATGCTGACGTAATCGGCATCAGGAGACAATTCTGTAAACTGAGAGGCTAACCACGGGAGACTCAACCTTGAGCCTTTTAAGTCAAGTGGTCGAACGCCTAAGAAATCTTCACAGATCTGTTTCCAATCATGCTGCAACGAACCAGTAACAGGTTCTCCGTCCACTAGTAGTCCAAATTGTACTGCAATGTCCTACAACGTAATGGTGCATTCCCCACCAGGCATATGAAATGTGTGGGTCTCCGGTCTCCAACGCTCTACTAAAGCAGTAATGAGGTGTCAGTCCAACTGTATGAATCCAATTTGTGCAACCCCAATAAAACCGACCTGTTGTAGATAAGGCACTATATGTTATGCATGGGGGTAACGAGATATTGATTGTACGGTAGTTAAGAGCTCTTTCTCTCGTTCATCGAACGGTATAGTATGCTGGGAAACTGCCTCTCTTCTCTGACAACATAGTACCACGGTGGATGCATTATCCCATACTATCTGTGATCGGTGAGTGTTTTGAAGATATAGCTGAACAGGGTTAGATGGACCAGGATCCATATTCAACACTGTTAAAATAAACAAAATTCATTACAATGTTAAATAAACGAAATACATTACAATGTTAAATAAACCAAATTCATTGCAATGTTAAATAAACGAAATACATTACAATGTTTAATAAATGAAATACATTACAATGTTAAATAAACGTAATACATTACAATGTTTAATAAACAAAATTCATTACAATGTTAAATAAACAAAATACATTGCTTGCTAAACTATGAATGACTCAAAGATGAAGCTCCTAAATTACGGAGGTGGACAGGTACGCTTGTTATGCCCTGATCCCTTGCATATCCCACATCGAACTTTCGTGCCTGCCTCGCGCCAATCAATCTCATTATGAATTCGCGAAGTTTTGGGTCTACCATGCTCCCTTAATAAGTTTGCATTAGGATGCACTTCCGTAGATGATAACTCTGGCCAATAGTCAGGGTGCTGTATTGGATGGAAGCGACATTCATAGCATAACTTTAAATGAGACAATTTATAGTATTCATCAATCAGATGCACGTATGACAAACGCATGTAATTACAAATTGCAATTACATGAGAGCATGGAATCTTGAACGACTGCCACTTGTTACAAGAACAAGTCCCCTCTTTCAGGCACACTACTTGTATGTTTTGGCCTTTGTAGGGAGAAAACTTTGTGTTTCCCTGTCAACTGATGTCACTGTATGTGCAGTTGCTCGTTTCTCCCACCTTTTAAGCTTTCTCATGGCATATTCTGTGTACATGTCCCCACAATCGAGTGCTTCACTTATTTCTTGTCTATGGCGTTCAAAGTATAAGATTGTCCGATAAAATGTTAACCTAACAATCGATGTGATCGGTAACATTCTAGCTCCTTTAAATACCCCATTCAAACATTCAGCTGCATTGGTTGTCATCCACCCAAAGCGATACCGATTATCGTGTGATTGCATCCATTTATTCAAATCTATATCAGAAAAATATTCAAGACACTCAGGATTCAATTTCTTTAACTCTTTCATGTTTCAAATGAACTTACGTCTTTGGTGTTGATTTCCAGCCCTAAACACCAAATCTTTAAGTTGCTTTGATTTGTATTTGGAATTGAAATTACTCGCAACATGACGTAAACAATAACGATGACATGCTTTAGGTTTAGTCCAACCAATTTCCTCGTTGTTAATTGCTGCAATGATCCCTCTGTGTCTATCCGAAATTAAGCAAAGCCCTTCTCGGTCAGTAACATACTCGCGGAATGCCCACAAAAACCATGACCAACTTGATGTATTTTCCCCTTCAACAATAGCAAATGCAAGAGGAAATATATGCCCATTTGAGTCAATAGACAAAGCAGTGAGCAATTTCCCTTTATACTTGCCGTAAAGATGGGTTCCATCTATTTGAATTAAAGGCCTACAGTACTTAAACCCTTCAATTGCAGGACCGAATGCCCAAAAAACATGACCAAATATAGTTTTACCAAGCACATCAGAAGGGAGAAAATGCCAATCTACTCGTGTACCAGGATTGTAGTGCACAGCAGCACTCAACCAGTACGGAAGTTCTGAATACGATTTCTCCCAATCACCGAATACTGCAACTAAAGCTTTTTTTCTTAGCTTCCCACACACGTCTGTATTTGAAGTCATATCCGTACTGTTTTTTAAGTGCTTATTGTAGTACCGCCACAGGCACACTAGGATCAACTCTAACTAAATTTTAAATTTCAATGCTCATGAAATTAGAATCAAGTTGTGCATTATCTTGTGCCAATTCTATGTATAGAAAAGTATGGTTCTCTAAAAGTTTAGTAATTTCAAACATCCCATGGATTTTGCGCCAACATGCACGCAACCTCCACCTACAACCTTCATCCCATTGCTTGCATCACACATACCAAATATCTTGGTTCGATTCTACCACAGATATTTGGTAGTGTTCAGTCACACAATATTTTTTTACTGTTATTTGTAGGTTTTCTTTCGTATCAAATAACATTCCTTTTTGTATTATACTAGAGTTATCTATACATTTTTCCCTTTCCTCCAAGGTTGATCCTTGTTCAAAAACTGAATCAGTAATTTCCCATTCTATCTGTGTAAATATCTCCGACTGAACCAACTCATTTTCATTTTCTATATTTCCTTCTTCTCCAAACAATTCATCAATTTCTACATCAATGTCACTATCCGCACAATTTCCAGCTTCAATAATAACTAAATCTTCTGGACGAAACGACATATTTAAATTCATTTACAACTGTAAAGGTTAAAAAGAAAAATTAGTCCAAATCTACCCGAAATTATAAACTCGTGGACCTGGTCCACGAGTTTACTACCCAATATAACTAATTTCCCACCACATTATTTACCAATAATTATTCCTATAACAATAAACACCGAATAATAATCAATACTAAAACCTAAATTTTTTAAATTTATTCATGCATGCAAAAGGGGTATTTTAAAGAATAATGTTATTTAAAAAAAATTTGAAAAATAGGGTATATATATATAAATTTATTCATTCATGCAAAACAAAACGTATACATATACAAATTTATTCATTCATGCAAAACAAAAAGTATATAACTATTGCATATTTATCAGATCATTAGAAAGGAAAAGAAGAAGAGAAATGATAGCGACAATGACAAACGAGAACTAAAATAAGAGAAAGGAGAGAAATGAGGAAAGAAATGAAGAGTGAAAGGAGAGATATGAGGAGAGAAATGAAGATGGTGGAAAAGAGAGAAATGAAGAATGGGAGCTGCCGGCCGGAAATTTAAAGAGGGGAACTCGTGGACCCGGTCCACGATTACCGAAATCGTGGACCCCGTCCACGAGTTCGGTCAATGCATGCCTCTGCATGCAGAGGCATGCAGACTGCGGCTGACACAGGTACGGGATTCGTCTGGAAATCATGGACCGGGTCCACGATTTCACAAGATCGTGGACCGGGTCCACGATTTCATAACCCCATTTTTGAAATTTCTTTCTCCCCCACCCTATTTCTGGAATTCTTTTTTAAAAAACATTATTTAAAAAAAAATTCGTGCTAGGTGCATTGCACAAGCCAAAGGGCATTCACCTAAATGCAAAGGTTCTAAATGGGCTGGTGAAGGTAGTTTTCAATTGATCATCGTGTGCAATGGGTATCTGATAAAAACTTAAAAAACCATCAAGAAAATTGAAGAAATTTTTTCCAGTAAGACGTTTGAAAAGTGCTTGAAAAGTGCTTTCTATTCTCTCATATTAAAGGAGTTTATATTAGATTTCACTTGTTTGCTAGTGGTTTTCAGGTTAAAATGAGAAAAATTAGAAAAGAAGAACAAAAGATCAAAACCGAGTCAGAATACAGTGAAAAAGAGAAGAAAAACCACAAAGTTTCCAAAAATAGGGCAATGCCGCGACACTGGGACAGTCGTCTGTCACAGCATAGCGATAGCGCCGCTCCGCTATCTTTCCATAATTGGCAGCGCCAGGACGCCAGTTTTCTTAAATGAAAAATGTTATATTTTTGGAAAGTTTTTTGGGTGGCCAACTCTATAAATTGGAGGGTTTCCAACAGCCCTAATTATCAATCTACAGACAAAAGAGACACAAGAAGGAGAGAATTGAGTGAGAGTTCATAAAAGAGCCTCAAAGAGTGAGTTAGTTGCAAGGAAGAGGAAAAGAGTTCAAGAGAGTCGTGGTGTCGTTCGAGTTTCGACGTGAGAGCCAAGAAGATTGTGACAGTGCTACCTCAATCAAAAGCCTTTTTTCAATAGAGTTTCCCTTTCTTTACACTCTTTCTTTGTTTATATTACTTGAGCATGTTGCTTCAAGCTATAAGTGGCAAAACTCTTTAGTTTTAGGGTTTTGATGAATTGCTTATGAATTCATGTTGATATTGTAGACTTTCATGGTTTTGCTATAATGATTATGTTTTTCATTGTTATTGTGTTTAATTCTTGTGGATTGGCCACCTTCACATGTTAGGTTAGATATATGGTTGAGAGATTGTACGTCTAACTAGATCTATAACAATGATTTGTTGTTAATCTATCATGAGAATAGTTAGGTTAATAATGAAAGTTGCATAGAACTAATCTTAATGCCATGTAATTTGTACTGGTTTCAAGAGATTAGTAATCGATTGAGTTGCATGAGAAATGGTTGTTTTTTAGAGATAATAACTTGGAATTAAGTTTCTAGACTTAGGCATATGAATTACAATAAAATCCATGAACCCTAGAATATCGCATGATGAAATAAACAATGATTCATTACCCTAAAACTCTCTTTGACTCTTGTGTTTCTTACTTTATTTACTTTCCTTATTTAGTTTATATTGTCCATAATTCACAACTTCAATTCCAATCCTCAAATAAAATTGATTCGATTCTATAATAGCTAAGTACATAAACCTTTACAATTGAATCCTCAGTGGAATGATATTCAGACTTTACCGTCTTATATTATAACTTGACCCGTACACTTGCAGTTAATACATAAAGTGGCACAATCAACGTTCAATCATCTGATTCATAAACAGAATTGGAAAATGGTTTTTTTAGTAATAGCATGCAACTTATGAAAAGCTATGCACATTCTCCAACCATTTTGTACCCTCATAGGCATTAATTTACCTTTCATCGTGTTTTATGACTGTTATACCAGTTTTCTTAGGCACAACATGAATAAGGCTCACCCACACACTATTAAAGATAGGGTAAATTATACCTGCCTCTAGAAGCTTGAAAATCTCTTTCATTACTACCTTCTTCAGGGCGGGATTCAACGCCTTTGAGGTTGCTTGCAGGGTTTTGATCCTTCTTCCAAGGCAATCCTATGCATACATACCACAAGGTTAATTCCCTTAATATCCACCAGAGTCCAGCTGATTGCCAACTTGTGCTCCCTGAGTACCTCCATAAATTTGCCTTCCTGTTCAGAGGTTAGATCATTTGAGATAATAACAGGCAAGGTTTCCAGCTCTCCCAAATAAGCATATTTAAGGTGCTCTGGTAGCTCCTTAAGCTCCAACTTGGTGCTTGCACAATTGAAGGTAGCATTTTCTTAATCAAATCATTAGACAAAGAATCCAGACTTACCGGTTCAGAAGTTGACATAGAAGACAACTTGTCAAAGGGTAGGGTGACACTGAAGTCATCCTTCTCCTTATCATTGTAAACATCCTAAACTACTTCCCGTTCCAAACAGTCAATCACATCAATCTGACACAAAGTAAAAGGACTCTGATTGGAAGCTCCCGTAGCATCAAAAATATTAAATTTAACTATTTCCCCCATCAAATTCGACAGCCAATGTGCCTTCATCTACATGAATCTTAGTTTTAGCTGTTTTCATGAAAGGCCTATCAAGTAAGATGGATGCAGATGAATGTGGTGCACTCCTTTCCATTTTCACTATGTAAGCTACAGGAAAAATTACTCGTTGACTTGGACAAGAATGTCCTCTACCACTCCCATAGGATGTATGAATGATCTATCAGCTAGTTGAATTACTACTCCCATTTCATGCAAATCATTCAATTTTAAATCTTGCAACATTGAATAAGACATTACATTGATGGATGCTCCTAAATCTAGCATGGCCTTCTCAATTTTCTTGCTACCAATCACACATGGGAGTGAGAACATACTTAGGTCCTTCTATTTCTCGGGCATATTTTTCTGTAATATAGCAGAGACAAATTGACTTACCACTATCATTTCTTTCTCCTTCTTTTGTCTTTTCCTGGTACACAGTTCCTTAAAGAATTTGCATACTGAGGAATCTACTTGACCACATGAAGAAGTGGAATGTTGATCTCCACCCTTCTGAATGTATCTAGAAGTTCGCAGTTAGCATTGATCTCCTTTGGCTTTGCCAAACTAGAAGGAAAAGGAGCTTTAGGAATAAAAGAATTAACAGAAAGAGGAGGATCGAATTTAACTCCCTTTTTCAGCAAGGTAGGTGGTATTCCCGAAGTAACTGGTTCAATAAACTCAGATTCCTCTCCAGATGGAACACTAGCAGGTGATGAAAGCTCTTTGTCACTCCCTAAAGTTATGGCACTAACATTCTCCCTTGGGTTTGCTTCAGGGGGCAAAGGGAGCTTACCTGACTGCTTTTCCAATTTGCTCACAGGTGTAGCAAGCTGAGAAATTTGGTTTCCCATTTGTTCCAAGGTTCATTGAAAATTTTTCATCACATCCTCCATGGAAACATTTAAGCTCGAATAGGCTCCTTTATTATTCTGAAATTGCTCGTTTTGTCCTCTCCATCTAAATTTAGGGTGGTCTCGCCAACCTAGGTTATGAGTCTTACTGTAGGGGTCTTGCCGCCTATTCTGGCCATTATTAAATCCTCTCATGGCATTTACTTCCTGTTGGAAGTTGGAACATACATCTGTAAAATGGTCACTCATCAAGCAAATCTGGCACGTCATTGTCACCTGATTCCTTTCCAGTGCCATCTGTTTAACAGTAGCAACTAAGTCAGAAATTTAGCTTTTTAATTCACTTACCTCATTTAAAGTTCGGTGTTGAGCGAATCTCTAGTTTTCGATTGCTGAGTATTTGCAGCCATGGTAGCAATGAGGTTCTTCGCCTCGGAAAGAGTTTTGTTCACCAAAGCTCCTCCCGCTACAGCATCAATGTTGCTCTTGTCTTGCTGCAACAAACCTTCATAAAAATACTGGATGAGCATCTAATCAGAAATTTGATGGTGGGGGAAACTCTTGCAGATTCTTTTGAATCTCTCCCAGTACTTATAAAGAGACTCCCCTTGGTTTTGATCCTTCTTCCAAGGCAATCCTATGCATATATATCATAAGGTTAATTCACTTAATATCCACTAGAGTCCTAATTTTTGTAGCATAGGAAGTTGGGAAAAATTCTCTAAGAACTGTTTCTTCATCTCAACAAATGTTGTGATACTACCAGATGGCAAGTAGTAAAACTAGTCCTTCACGTCATCTTTCAATGAGAAGGGAAATGCCCTCATGTAGATCTGCTCTTCAGTGGCTCCATGTGGTCGTCTTAGGAAATTGGTTTTAAATTGTTGAAAATTAATTTAGACCTAAGATCACATTAATTCTAATAAGATTACAATTTTGTCTTACTTTGTTTTAAAATAGTTTTAAAATATGACTAAGTAGGAAAAATGGGACTTTAGGTTATAAGGGAACTCTACCACTTCAGTTCTGTCAAGATTTGGGGTATTTAAGTTGATGGATGGTTTACAGAACACTTCCTAATTAGGAACTGAATTGGAACCTGAGTTGAATTAACCTAAGGCCTATTAGTATGTGTTGTCACTAGGTTAATTGTCACTAGGTTAATTAAATGATTTAATTCACCTAGAACATTAGTGTAAAGACCTTTTATAAGAGTTATAATAGGCATAGACTTAGATAGATTGACTTGGCCGGATTTATCTAAGTTAAATAACCCTAAGATAAGGTAGGACATTTTAGTGGGAGAAAAATTACAAAACAAGACGTTTATATCGAGTTTTGCTCCTACATCCCTGATTATTCCCACCATTAGATCCATACTCGGCTTCGTGTCTCCTTGGGAGCGGCCTCCCTTCAGAAAGTGTTCGTATGGTTCAATAACAAGGTGAATGGAACGATGTCTGTAGTAAGTGGGAGCAGGACATGTCTTCAACCCTAGGTCGCACTATAAGATTCTTATGATCCACCTGCGTGTCGTCCTGGAGCGACCATCCCTTCGAAGGGCCTGATCATAGGTTTCGAAACATCATGAACTCTTGAAAAGGATAGGTTCACTTAAGTTAATTACCAACAATTGTCTTTCTTAACGGTAGCTTGTTGGTGCTACCACTAGGATCTTAAAGTGGTTGGATTACACTTATGGGGATGAGTTAAAAGTTAACGAATCCTTGAACAAACCATGGTTGCTAATGTCTATTAGAATATGAGTTATTCTAGCATTAGAATTAGCTAAGAATATCTCATTTCAAAGGAGGAGTGGCTAATCACCCTTCGGTGGCTGTTACTCTAAACCTCGGATGCATCGTTGTGAAAACTAAATCAATAGTTTATTAGGATTTCTTTGATTGCTTGTTTTTGTTGAATTGATTGTATTACTTGCAATTTTATTTGCTTGTGTAATAGGTTAAGGCAAAGATAAATAAAACGGTTAATTGTTTATAATTCCAACATGTCTTCCTCAATTGTCGCATTTCTTAAAAATGAAGAACTAACCAGTGAAAACTACGCAACGTGAAAATCTAACCTGAATATGATTCTGGTTATAGGTGATCTACGATTTTGTCTTAATAGAGGAGTGTCCTCCTATCCCTGTTCATAATGCATCCTAATCTGTTAGGGATGCACATGACCCTTGGACAAAGGCAAATGACAAGGCTCGAGTCTATATCTTGGCAAGTTTGTCTGACGTACTCAACAAGAAACATGAGGCCATGATGAATGCACAACAAATCATGGAGTCCCTCCAGGAAATGTTTGGACAACCGTCCTCACATATCCAACATGAGGCCCTCAAGTACGTTTATAATCCACGTATGAAGGAAAGTCAATAGATGAGAGAACATGTTCTTGACCTAATGGTCTAATTCACGTTGCTGAAATGAACGACATGGTCATTGACGAGCAGAATCAGGTGTCTTTTATTCTAGAATCTCTTCTAAAGAGCTTTCTTCAATTTCAAAACAATGTGGTTATGAATAAAATTGTGTACACCATAACAACCCTCATGAATGAGTTATAGACTTATCACTCTTATGAAAAATAAGGGACCGATAGATGGAGAGGCAAATGTTGCCCATTTCAAGAAGTTCCACAAGGGTTCATCCTTTGGAACTAAGTCTGTTCCCTCGTCTTCTGGTTCTAAGAAGATCCAAAACAAGAAAGGAGGAAAGGGGAAAGCTCCCACTGTTGGGAAAAACAAGGTCAAGGTGGCCGACAAGGGCAAGTGCTTCCATTGCAATGTGGTTGGTCATTGGAAATGCAATTACCGTAAGTACATTGCAGAGAAGAAGAAGGAAAAGGAATGTAAATATGATTTACTTGTTTTAGAATCTTGTTTAGTGGAAAATGACTATAATGCCTGGATACTTGATTTGGGTGACACTAAACACGTTTGTTCTTCTTTACAGGGAATTAGTTCCTTCCAACAGCTCGAGGAGTGTGAAATGACGCCCAAGGTTGGAACGAGAGATGCCATTTTAGCTCGTGCAGTGGGAGTTGCAAAGTTTTTTTTGGAAATAGATTTTTATTTTTAGAAAATCTGTATATAGTTCCTAAAATTAAAAGGAACTTAGTATCTATTTCCTTTTTAATTGAACAATTGTACTCAGTTATTTTTTCTGTTCATGAAGCATTGATTTTGAAAAATGGTTTACATATTTCTTCTGCTAAATTAGAAAACAACTTGTATGTGTTAAGACCAACTGAAGCAAAAGCACTTTTAAATCATGAGATGTTTAAAACTGCTAATACTGAAACCAAAAGGCAAAGAATTTCTCCAAGTAACAATAGTACTTATCTTTGGCATTTGAGATTAGGTCACATAAATCTCGATAGGATCGGGAGATTTATAATGAATTAACTTCTAAATGAGTTAGAAGATAATTCATTATCTTCATGTGAATCTTGTCTTCAAGGTAAAATGACTAAAAGACCTTTTAGTGGAAAAGGTTATAGAACCAAAGAACCTTTAGAACTCATACATTCAGATCCTTGTAATCCAATGAATGTAAAAGCTCGAGGTGGGAAGGATACTTCATCTCTTTTATAGATGATTATTCAAGGTATGGTTACTTATACCTAATGTAACATAAGTCTAAAGCACTTGAAAAGTTCAAGGAGTATGAAAACCTATTAGGTTAAACAATTAAAACACTTCAATCTGATCGAGGTGAAGAGTACATGGATTTAAGATACCATGACTATTTGATAGAACATGGAATCCAATCCCAACTCTCAGCACCCGGTACACCTCAGCAGAACGGTGTATCAGAAAGGAGAAATAGAACCAAGACATGGTTCGTTCTATGATGAGCTATGCTCAATTGCTTAGCTCATTTTGGGGGTATGCCGTAGAGACTGCAGTTCATATCTTGAACAATGGTCAGAAGCAGAATACAACGCATCATTAGGAAACTCCCATGCCTTAAATGTCATATTTAATGGTGTTAATCAAAATATCTTTCGGCTGATTGATACTTGTGTCTCCACTGAGGAGGCTTGGGATATTCTATCTGTTGTCCACAAAGGGACCTGTAAGATTAAAATGTCAAGGCTTCACTGTTGACTTCAAAATTTTAAATTTTGAAAATGAACAAAGACGAATCATTGCTGAATTAAATGTTGGACTATTTGATATTGCCAACGAATCATTTGCTCTTAGAGAAAAGATTTCAAAGGAAAGACTGCTGCACAAGGTGCTTAGATCGTTGCCCAAGAAATTTGATATGAAGGTCACTACTATAGAAGAAGCTCAGGACATAGCATCACTAAAAGTTGATGAGTTATTCAGTTTTCTTTTGACGTTTGAAATGTCTTTAGAAGGAAAACTAGAGAAAAGAAATAAGAGTGTTGCCTTGTAACCAATATCTAAGCCTCAAATTGATGTGTCTGATAAAGAATCTGATGAGTCTCTTGCTAAATCCATTTCACTTCTCTCCAAGAAATTCAACCATGTTCTCAAACAATTCGAAAAGAGGCCTGGCAACAAGCCCACAGCAATCCTATGATAAAACCGTTCAAATCATCTAGAGCTAAGAAAGACAGAGAAAACTACGAATACCACTTTTATAAAGCCAAATCTGTCAAATGTTCAGAGTGTGAAGGATATGATCATTTTCAAATCGATGTCCGAATTTTTTAAAAAAGCAAAACAAAAGCAACTTCTCCTCTGACACCTCGTCAGTTGAGATTTTTTAATATGACATGTATACTAATTATATAGAAGCCAATGCCTCTCAGTCAGGTTTCGATGATCGAAGCTTTGTTCTTAAAGTGCCAAGATGACTTAAAAGTCCTAAATGTGCAAAAAGACAGAATAGAGACTCTCCTGGCTGATAAGCACAAACTTATGACTACTATAGCTAATCTAAAACGTGAACTTGCTAAGTCTAGAACCAGAAAGGCACCTTGAGCAAAAACATAAGAATGCTCAACACTGGTACAAACTCCTTTGATGATATCCTATCCAAAGGGAAGGTTGTAGGCAACTGCTCTGGTCTTGGTTACTCAAAATTTGTAGCACAATACAGTTATCACTCCTAATCCAAAGGCAAACAGAAGATTGGATCTTTTCGAGCTGAAAATGTTGAATCTTATGACAATGCTATAACTTTTGGGTTTATGTCCTAGAACTCGTTGTTTATGACTTTTGGAACTTATTCTCAATAAAGTTGTTATCGAAATTTATTCAGTAAAGCTGTTATTGAATATATGAATTGCATTTATTAAATCCAATAAACTAAGAACCCTTGGCTATATAGTGAATACTTAGACTTTATGTGATGACATAAAAATGGATCAAGTTTAGGTAATAGTCAAAACGGTCTATAATATATAGATAAAGGTTGGGTACCTTATCCTAGGGATACTATGGATATGATCCACTTTGTATTTGATACAAACGATGTGATCCTAAATCGTTCATGTGGAGATATGTGAGTGGGGGTATCCTGTGCAATAAGCTTGCATAAGACCGGACCATGAAATAATCATTTTTACTTTATAACATTGTTTACTGTTAAAATTGATTATTTCAACCTGATGACCTAGGTAACTCGATCTTAATCCTGAGCTAACTATGAACTACTGTTTATTTGAGATTATTCTTTAATCTGCATGGGTGAGGGTGGCCAGATTTGCCGACTCAATAAGCCGCTCATTTTAGGGATAAGATTAAGTAGATATTTGGGGATATAGTCATACAATATGGAATTCAGTCTTACCTTATTTAAGGATAGTAGAGAAGTTTGTTCCTTTAAGTGTTGACTCCAGGTCTAGAACAAAGGACTTCACCATCTCATTGGCCGGAGAGGAACTTGGTTTGTTGGTTGGACCACCAACCAATTGTTCATTAAACGACCAATGGGACTTAAGGAACAAGAGTTAATTACAAGGGTAAAACGATAATTTTGACCCAACTGTAATTATGAACAACTTGTGAAAGATTGACTTACTTATTATGGTTATATCAAGTGGACAAAAATATATCTACAGTGAGGAGAGTGCAGCTACTGGGCTTTAATAGAGTGTCCCGGTAGTTAACGAATGTTAATTAACTAGGTTAAAGAGTTTAGCCGGTTGATTCCGAATCATTGGAGCTCGTGATCTATAGGTTCATTAGGTCACCTTGTTAGCTCATGGACTAAAACCTTAGAATAGTATATTGAGTGAATTTGAAAAGTTCAAATTCGACTGAGGAGCAAATTTATATGGTTTGTCTGTTTAATTATGATTAGACGAAATTGGAGAGTTATAAATATTTAAATTTGATTTAAATATTTCTAGGATGAATGAAGATTCATCGGGTTCAAATTAGCCGGGAATAGTGGAAAAATAATTAATTTAATATTAAATTAATATAATTAATTAATTAATTAATTAATGTTTAAATTAATTTTATTTAAAATTGATTTTTTGAAAATTAATTTAAAATTAAAATTTAGTTTGTGAAATTGAGAAATCAAATTTCAATTTATGAAATTGAAAAATCAAAATCCAATTTAAAAACGGATTTTGGGAATTTTCACTATGTATGAGAAGTAGTTCACGATGCAACCACCTTCTTCTTCTTCTTCTTCTTCTACCTACAAATTGGTTGATTTAATCAACCAATTTATTGTCTTCATGCAGGCTAATGAGATCTGCATGTTCTCTTCTTTAAATATAAGGGAAAAATTGAAGAAATGATTAAGCTTTTGTAGCTGGATTGTGCAAAAACTCTCTCATATTCAAAAGCAGAAAACTAGTGTGTTCTTCAACCTTTTGCTCCAAATTGAGCTCAATTTTAGGTCCCACAATCTGTGCTAAGGTCAAAACTCATAGAGCAAGAATATGAATTACATTAAGATAAAACTCCCAAAATTACAAAGTTCCAAGCTACAAACTAGAAACCTAGGTCTTACCTTCCCATGATGATGATGGAGAAGAAAAATCTTGACATGTCTCTAACGATTACATGGAGAGAAAATGGAAAAAAATACAAGTGGAAGAGGTAAAAACTATGGAAAATCGGCTAAGAGTCGAATGGGGAAGAATTGGGAAGAAGATGATCCCTTTTGCCCTAAAAGTGATAAATAATATATGGAAAATGCGTTGGCGCTACAGCGTTGAGGGGTAGCACCGCGACACTTCTACTCTTAAGGCAGAGAAATCGGAGCTCCGCACTGCATTGCGCACACACATGTGTGGCACTGGCCTCCCGTTAAAATCTGAAGGGTTGCGATGCCACAGGGCAACACCTAGGCACTATGCTAGGCGCTTTGCCAGGCACTAAAACCATAAGCTTCTTTTTCTAAAGCACTATGCAGGACTTAGGCCCTATGCTTGGTGCTTCAGCAAGGGGAAATCAGCACCTAGGCACTTCGACCTATTATAAAACTCATTTTTCTTGATTTTAAGTCAATTCATTCAAGGTTTCAGCCCCTAATTCGAAATTCCTGTCTTTTCTTCCCCTCCCCTCTATATTTCTTAGTTCTTGGGTCGATTTTGATGGTTGTAATTGTCACATCCCCTCCCATATTACCCCTTTTTAACCTAAAAGGAGATGTGAGGACAACAAACTTCACCCCTTTTGTGAGGTTCACTGTCCATTTATACCTGACTATCCTGTTGAAAACATGATTTAACATACTCGCCCATAGTACATATTCTTAAATCATAAAACGTTCAAATCCATCAAGCCAATAACTACAGTAACATGAGAACTTATATTTACATAAAGAGATACTCCAACCTTGTTCACAACTAAACTTAGATGACATATATATTTTCTCACAGAGCTAGGTTGGATTCCTAACTCACAGAGCTCTCTCTGGTTCAAAAATGGAGAAAATGGCACGAGTGCATCGGAGAACCAACGTCATAATTAAGCTGCTTGCTTAGAGTTCGAGCTGCTGCCCAGTCCAACCAATCAGCTTTAGCCACACACCTCGTTACTTCAACGTGGCTTCCTCTCTTTTCTTCTCATCCTAGTCATTCAAATTAAATATTATTTACTTTTTAATAATTATTTTAACTTAATTTAATATTTATTCCTTAATTTTATATTTTTCCCTAAATTAATCCAACCTTTAACCTTTGACTTGAGATTTTCTTCACACTTAACAAAAATTTTCCTAAGTCCAGCCCCACCTCCTTGTTCTACAAAACCATTAACTCCATCTCTTTCATTCCTTAATAAAAGCAAATGGAAAAAGAAAAATAGAAATCACAATTACTTAAAAAGTGCACTAGAATTCCACATACATTCCTACTCATTCAAGCCAACCCTAGCCAACCTTAAACCATGATCTCTTATGCTAAAGCAAAAGAAGATAGAGGTTAGGGCTTACAGTAATCATCATCTTGGACCCATTTCGAGGCTAAAGTGAGTTACTAGCTTACGTCTTGGTGAAACCATTGTATGATTTTGAGGATTTATGTTAAATTTCTAATTTCTTATTGATTTGTTGTGGTTCTTGGATGTATTTTAACTTCTATGCTTAGGATTTATGATAGGCTTGATCAGCCTTCATTCATTCTAGGTTAGGCTAGAGATAAATGCATCTATGTGTATAAATCTCAATAGAGCAAGGATCAAAGCATGCTTGTGTATAAATCCTAAGTTGTCTTGAGTAATTATTTTTGTGGTCTTGCATATGTAACAATCCAAGAACGAAATCAGTTAGTAACTTAGGCTATCCGAGTTGTTAATCATCTTAGTGAGAACCTACTAAGCTTAATGCGGTTGTTTACTTGTTATGGACGCTATCGAACCCAAACAATTAAACAATTAGTCTGATTGAGAATTAATTAAAGTGGATGTAAGATTTCCATGGATGCTATCAAACCTAGTTAACTGAGTATCTTATTTAATTGAGTAGTTAATTAGTAATTAGGGTGCATGACTCGGCCTTTCTGGGCAAGTAGACTAAGCACACTAAATCATGAGAAATAATTTTTAGTAATTGATCAATCAAACATTGGGTGGATCCTAAGTCCTGAGCTAGGTGTTTTTACTTTCCCTGCACTTTTTTTTCTTGCAACTTAAATTTTGCAATTTACTTTCTCTCATTTTACATTCCTGCACTTTATTTTCCTTGTTTTAAATTCTCAACCACTCCCAAACTTCCCCTCGTCGCCTCTTTAGGAGAACCTAACTCATTTGAAACTATATTCACGCTTCCCTACGGATCGGCCTAGACTTGCCACTATAGTCATACCTATGTTGTTGTATAGTTCTATAAATATAAATTATATTTGATTGAGTTGTTTGGGAACACTAAAAGGGCAGATCATATAGTACGAGGATGAACATAATGTAAACAGAAAAATTAAAATGAAAAATCTTAACCGTAAAAATATACAATAGAAATAATGATATATTTATATAAAAATATTTACAATATTTTGTTGTTTTGTGTTATTAAAAATATACATTATTCAAATCCTCCTAAAATCTATTACTTCTAACAGAAAAAGTAGTATTTTCGTTGTTATAGTATATTTATAAATAACTAGACATACAGGAGTATAACCAGAAAAAGAATTCTCCACTCTCCTCTCCCAAAAAATCTTGTAGACATTTTTACAATATTTTTGACAATTTAGGCATATCTGAATATTAAATATTTTAGGTAGGTATTTCTTATAATTTCCTTCTTTAAGCACCCTAATCTAAAATTTACATGATTTTTTTAGTACAATTTGAAATTTAAATTAATTGATTTTATCCTATTTTAAATTTTAGATTTATTTCGAGATTTTAATCAACTTATGTTATTTGTTTAAATATTTAGTTTCATTTGAAATTTAAATGAGAAAAAATATTTAGATGTTGTCTATCTTTGTGTAGCCCATAAGTTGCCCAATTAGATACTGTCATTTGACAAGAAATTGAGTTTTTTTAAAAAGGTTGAATTAGCTTTCTTGTCATGTGATAAATGAAATGATTGTTGGGAGATTAGGTGTTGGCAAGGCTAATCATTGCCCTTTAAATAAACTAATCTTATTTGGATATTTAAAATACCCATTTATAATGTGAGTATTTTAGTCCTTTAATAAACCTAAATCCATATTAAATTATTATATTTTTTCCATTTTGGCACAATTAAATTTTGTTATTTATCTTCTTAACTTAATTTCGTGCATGTTCGAGAGATTTTGAAATGGTTATAATCACTTTTGTCATGTTTAAAATCATTTCAGAGCACACATTAAAATTAGTTTTAAATTATTAAAAGTATTTTTCAAGTAATTTTAACATTTTTAAGACATGTTTTGGAGTGATTATCAAATATTCAAAATTATTTTTATCAGTTTAGAAATCACTCGAAAAGTGCTTTTATTCCCTCGAAATCAACTTTAACACTAAGAAAAATGCATTGAATTCATCTTGAGTGATAAAATGTGTATTTCAAGATAATTTTAAACATGAAAAAGTGATTTAACTTATATCAAAATCACGTCCAACATACACTTAAAAACCACTTCCAAGTATTCCATAAATATTCCTCTTGTCTGGCTAGAGTCTCTATCACTCTGATATAGTTTGCACCAAAAGAAGTTTGGGCCTCAAATCCACATGATCAAATTGGAAAACATAACAAAGTACACATTCACAGCGACCAATGATACATCAAAAGTGGGTTGGTCCGTTATGTAGGCCCATGGCCCATGTGGCCCAGATTGAGGCCGAACTGCATGATTAAAACAATGAAATAATAGCAAAAGCATTGGAAGAAAAGGCAAATGGAGTTAAGAGGATATATAGATCAAAGTCATTCTGTTTGGTGTGGTAGAAAAATTTAATCCCGAGGTAGAATTAGTTTAGGGAATTTCTTATCGAACTGTCATAATGTGACTGATAATTTTCACTTCAACAAATATTACGAGGCCATCAAAATATATATATTCTTTGGAGGGATTGTGATTTTGGCCCTTGTGGTCCATTTGGATAATCAAAAACAGTGTTACCAAACAAGCTTTTTGAAAATTTATTGGCAAAGGCTTATCCTGTTATCCATTTGTGTCTCTCAACATCAGAGATGTGGACATCAGTAATAGAGAGCAAAAGCAGAGAAGTTGACATGAGAGAGAGGAATGGTTTTTTTTTTTTTAATAATCAAAACTATTTTTATTAAAAAAATAAAAATATTACAAATATTCTTTATTTTAAATTTTAGTTTGGTACTTTCCTTTTCCCATTTTAAGTTGATGTTGTGTGGGCACATGGGGGGCCTGCCTCCCTTTACTTGCTGAAAATGGGCTTTTTTTCTTCTGTTTTTTTTTTTTTTTATAAGTGCTTTGGTTGGGCCCACATGGGGGCCCATATACAAATTGACCTCTTCTTAATTAACTTTGTACTTATTTTTCTTCTTTTTTTAGTTTGTAGTAATCATGCCGCTTGATTATTTGATTAAGCTTATAAGCTTTATGATTAGTTTAGAATTTAAGGTTTTAATTAGGCGTAAGCACAAAAAAAAGCTCACTTGATAAGCACATGCTCTCATGTTCCAATGATGTACAGAATTGCAGCAATCCAATATGTATGTCTTTTTGTTTTCTTTTTTCTTTTTTTTGGGTATAGATATAAAAAAAATATATAAATAATAAGTTAATAATCTGAAAAGTGATGATATTTCAGCATTAAAAACACTATTAATGCAACAAATCCACAGCACATGCTTTTGATGAGCCTTACAATTTACTCTTCCTTTCCCCACACACAACACACCCTTTTAAGTAAAGTACAATTTAAGTTGTAATTTAATGTAAACTTCATCAAGTAATATTCAAAATCATCTTTTGAAGGGGAGTTTTGACATTACTTTTTAGAATAGTAAAAAAGTTTTCCTATAAATAATTAGGGTTAATTTTGGTATGACTCTTTGAAAGGTTGAAAAAGCAACTTTTGAAATTTTTTTGCAGAAAAAGTTTGTTACATGATTGAGAGAAGTAATTTTGAAAATTTTAGGAATATTTGTGAAAACAAGTGCTTATGTCAAAAGCACTCATCTAAATTCCTCATTCCAATGCGATTCTAAAACCAAAAGTACTTACCATTCTAAAACCTATACTTTTTTGGATGAGTGTTTTTAGAAATAATGATTTTAACAAAATTATTAATTAATAAATAATTTGTTAAAAGTCATTTCCATTTACTGTCATTTTAATGTTTGGTTTAGATTTTGTTCAATCAAAACAAGTAATTTTCAATGACATGAAGGCATGTTTCAGATTAACTTTTAGAATAATTATTTTTGAGTTAAGTTATTTAATTATAATTAGTTTTATAAAGTGTGATAAATTATATTAATATTCGGCTCCATGCTTGATTTAAATTTAATTAAAAGTATTTTTGAATTGCCAATGTTTGTTTCCAAATATAGTTTTAGAATCATCAAATCACTAAAAAAAAGCATTGCATTTGAGATTGACAAAAAAAAAAATAGAGGTAGATAAATTTATTTAGACGGAAATAAAAGTTTGAGAGAGAAAAAATAGAGAGCTGGATAAATTTTTCAAAGAGGAAAAAATGTTAGAGGCAAAGGAGAAATATAGAGAGAAATTCAATTGAGACAACAAAAATTAGAATATGGGCAAAAGTTACAGACATACAAAATAAATTGAGGAGAATGGCAAAAATTTGGGGAGAATAACTTTAAAAAGAGAAAAAGAACTTTAAGAGTGAGGAAAAAAAATTCAATAGCAAGCAAACTAAGCATTATTTTATTGACAAACAAATATATTAACTTTTAAAAGTTATGTGATTCGAATTTTTCAATAACTAAATATGAAAGAGTTAGCAGAGAGAGAAGGGTTGGAGAAAGAAGAAGAAGGAAAAAAAAAAAAACTAGAGAGGAAAACAAAGAGAGCTAAGAAAACCATTTTAGGACAAAATTGGAAAAAATTTATAAAGGGAAATACAATTTTTCCAAAAATTTAAGGACAAAAGAAAATTAAAAAGAGGATAGTTTTCAAATATTAAATAATAATCTTTTAAAAAGAAAATTACTCCTAATCCCTTTCGAAAAATGACCTGAAATCACCTTGTGATTTTTTATGTTTTCAAAAACACTTTCTTATCATTGTCAAATATCACAATTTTAGAAGAAAAAGATTGAAGAAAAAGATTTTAGATATGTTAAAAGTAATTTTGGTCATTTCAAAATCACGTTCAAACATGTCTTAAAATTAAGTTTCAAAAGTGTTTTCAATATCACAAATAAAAATCATGGACAATTAAAGGTTCATTTGATAACATTTGTATTTTTTTTTCTGTTTTCATTGTTAAAAAATATACTTTGATAATTATTTTCATTTCTTATTTCTTAAAATATTATTAAAAATGAAAAAATAGTTTATAAAAGGGCTCTTTTCAAATACAGTAAAAAGAACCAAAATATTTACAAATATAGCAAATTTCACTGTCTACCTGTGATAGATCGTAATAGACTACTATCTATGTCATGACATGGATACTAGTTTATCGCGATTTATTGGAGATAGACAGTGTATTTTGCTATTAATTGTAAATATTTCAAACAAATTTTATCGTTTGACATAATTTTTGTAATCAAAATTTCATTTTTTTTTCATCTATCTTCATAAATATACCCATATTTCTCTCTCACTTCCCCCTCCTTTCACGCGTATCTCCATTCTTTTCTTTATATATCCTCTTCCTCTCTCTTCATTCCTAAATTATTTGTTATTTAAAAAAGAAAAAAATTAATTTTTTCTTTTAACTTTTCATATCCTTCTCATTTCTCATTTGGTTTTTTGCTTTTTTTTTTTTTCCTTTTACTAATTTTTATATCACTCTCTTTCTTACTCTTTTTCTTTTTCTCTTTCTTTAAAATTTATTATTGAATTAAGTAAATGTGGAGTATGTTGGATTTTTTAACCTTAAGCATTTGATTACCAAACACAAAAATATACATCTATAAATTCATGATCATTGAAAATTTTTAATTTACAAACTTTGTTTGGACAATTTACAAATTAATCTAAATTAAATAACGATATGTACGCAAACATTCTTTAATGTGAATTGGTTGGAGTAAGAGATGACATTACAGATCAAATTTGAATAATATTATGTAGATCCTATGCCTTCAAATGTTCAAATTTAGTCTCTATATTTTGATCTTACCCAAAGTTAATCGATATCAAAATTGGTTAAATAATAATAATAATTTTCATTCAAGAATATATACTATATGAGTATGTTTTCAAAATTTATAGTGAAAATGTTGACGCGCAAATAAAAAGTCATTAAAAAAAATCAACAATAAAATAGTAGAACAGACTAAATTTAAACTTTATTTGAAATATAGGAACTAAGATTAAATTTTTTGAAATATATGAATTAAACTTAAACGAATATCCTAAAGTATAAAAACCAAAATGATATTTTAATTTTTTTTTTTCTTTGAGTGTGAAATAATATTAAATGGCATAAACCCTTTATAATGTATTTATATTTGTTTTAATCTATGTGATACAGTTTATTATATTATATGTACTAAATTTTAGTTCAATTAAAAGAAACCAAAAAAAAAAAAAACAATTATCAAACACGACAATTACTAAGAAAAAAAGCACACACCCCTGGACATAAAAATATTTATCAAATACGTTTTTATTTTTAGTTATGAAAAAAAACGATAAATGTGAGAACGTTATCAAATAATCTGATGCTCTACTCTTAAATTTTTATAAGAAGACAAAAGTTCTTCCATCATTGTTTTGTTTCCTTTGTTTTCTTTTTAAAGTAACTTTTAAAAGTTTAATTTAATTTCAAAAACAAAAAAACCAGGTGATAAACTTTTTTTTTTCTTAAATTAACATATAGATTATGAATAATAAACAAATTATCAATAAACAAATTTAAATTGTTAAGAAAAAGAAAAAGAAAAAACCAAAAGCAAAATACCAGTACGACGAATATATATATATATATATATATAGTGTCACACGGTTGCTTATGCAATTAAAAAATGAACAATCATTATAATGGCCTGTGAATTTCTGACTGCATAATTAACCTTAACATTTAAGGGAGTCTTGTTTTCACACATGTGATGTCATGTCAATTGTCACTCACAGTTAGAATATATATAAAAATTATAAACAAAACAATATTTAATATCTAATTGAAAAGATTAATATATGGACAAAATTTCACCCTAAGTAAAGAAAATGATGACCCAATTTTCATTTGGAATCAATACCATTGTTCAACTACCCAATAAAACCGTAACGATCCCTTCGAAATTACAAAAGAAATTGTTGGAAAAGACTAACACGACGTAACAATAATTTGAACGATTACTAGGAACACTGTATTATATTACCGGAATTATACTTGATAAATTTTCAACCTCTAACCTATGTCAACTTTTTTTTTTTTTTTTTTTCCTTTTTTTCTTTGGAGTTGTGGGGTCATTGGGAATTTGTGGTGGCAATGCCAACCTAGGAGTTTTTGAGGTTGAAAGCAATTTGCCCTAAAGAAAATTACACAAAAATAGGGAGATTTGATTTAAAGAAAATAAATAAATGTAAATATTAAAAGAAAAGAGAGAGAGAGAGAGAGAGAGAGAGGGAATCAACTTGGTGGGGTGGGTGAGCTGGTGCCAGATGAATAAGAGGTTAATCCACATGGTAGACAGACAGAAAATGTAAGTGACATTCACATCACATGCCCAACCCCATGTGAACTAAACCTTTTGTCTCCATCTTGAAACCCCTTCCTCTTTTTCTCCAAATCCCTCCCCTCCTCTTTTCTTACCATTTCCATTCTTTTTTATTCTTATATTAATTGTTCTTACTATAAAATTTCATGTTTTGTATTGTTTACCTATGCTACGTATTTATACTATAAATAAAAAAAATTAAACTAATTTACAAGTAGAAGGTGATCAATCCAATTACATTTAAGAATTACGAGCTGACATTGTTACTGTTACAAATATTGTTACTATTACAGTATAAAAATCATGAATTTGTTAAATTGCTGTTGAATTTATTATTATTGTTACTATTACCTTTTGATCTTAAATAGTAACGGTCATCTTCATAACTATATATCATTGTGATCAAAAGCAATCCATTTACATTGATGATTGAGACCCATTACAATTGTTTACATCAATGAAAGCTCATTTTAATTACACTAATTTTTGTTACAAATTCTGAAGTGTGGCTTGATTGATAACGGATATTATTTTCCATTCCTCGTTTAAGACAAATACAAACAACATTCAACAACTTTCCTTATTTTTCATCTTTTTGTAATCATTTTCAAAATTGTGTAGAAATTATAGAAATAATAAAACGAAGATTTCGTTCTCAAAACATAAATAAAAGTATTATGCCATCCACAGTAAATATCTAAAAATTAATATTAACATAAAATTTTTAGATATTTAGTTTTAAAAACTTATTTATATGTAAAGTATTACAACTCTTAATTTAAGATTTCAGATAATAAGAAACAAAAGTTGTTAATCGATATATTTTGCCTAATAAAAAGAAAGAACAAGAAAACAAGTAATATTTACCAATGTAATTCTTGTTTTATTAAAAAAGAGAAAACAAATAACAAAAACAGAAATGTTACTAAATGAAACCTAATATTTTTACCAACTGACTTTATATTCAAGTTGATAGGATTAAGTATTGAATTTGTATATGGCTCATACTTACTAGTAAAAATTGATTTATATTAGGTTAATTATGAAACTTATTTTGAAGCAGTTAAAAAAGGTGTTTTTACCTTTGTATTCAATTTTCGTCTGTACGTCAATATTTTCATTGATATTTTCATATTCTTATGAATTCAACATCAAAATAAGAAGTGACATTAATATTATAGAAAAAAAAACATAAAAGAATAAATAACAAAATATTATTATTTTAAATATAATATAAATAATAAACGTATAAACTCGTTTAAAAATTATAATAATTGTTTTAGACATATCCATCCTACTATAAGATTAAAACTTCAATGTTTCATGATATTTTAAACCTTAGTTTTCATCCCGTTCAAACACTGTTTTTTCCATAAAATTTTCATAGTTTTTTAAGAGTGAAGTACTAAATTAGTTTTCTTTATATATTTAAATTCTCGAGGTTTACTTGTATTTTAGTGAAAATGAATAAATAATTGGGATTCAAATTATGATGCAAGTAAAGGATATCAACCTCAGATTCAGCATTTATGCCCAACTTTTATTATGAGATGTTATTTTATTCTGTTTTTTCTTTCTTCCTAAAGGCTTCTAAAGATCAACAACTTGACAACTTGAAGCTTTTTAATATTTATTAACAAAAACATGAAATTTGATTTCTTTTTTTTTTTTTTGTTTCATCTTTATCTCTATCTCTCTTTATCTCCACTGGTAAGGTGGACCATGGTATGTCACATAGTGGGGTAAATTTTATTATTATTATTATTATTATTATTATTATTTATTTGGAAGAGTTACCCAAACTATAAGGTTCCAAACCCTTGATGCTTCATGTGACAAAGACCAATTGGTTGTTTTTAATTTTTGGAGGGTTTAATGTGAAATCTTCTTTAGCATATAGAAAATTAATTATATCCATTATTCTCTCTCTTATCTTTTTCTTTTTGATGTGGAAAACTCTACTTCATCATCAATATTTAACCATTCCTACATACTCACTTAGGGTTCAAATTGTACTTTGAGGTCATTTTTATTTTTAAGTGAAACATTTATTATTTTATATTTTATTTTTCAAAAAAGACAAATTTAAGTACTTTATTTAAAAGGATATATATCTAAACTACTTCAAATTAATAATAATAAAAAAGGAATATCCTTCTTTCAAAAGTCATATCAAACTTATAATTGTAACCCAGGTAAAAAATTGATATTGAAAATTAACAATTTAGTAAATAAATATTTTGTTTTTCAGACAAGTAAGAATATTTATTATATTAATATTAGTAACGTTTCATTCTTTATTTTATAATTTTTATTAATTTTTATGATATAAATAAAAAATATCTTCATGATTGTAAATAAGGTTTAATATGTTGATGTCGATGGAAATATCAAGGTCATAATTTTACGAAAATTTCGATAGAAATATTGATAAAATATATTTTTATGAATATTATTAGCAAAATTGTAAAAAAAATTCAAAAAAAATAAATTAGCCAATAAACATTTTATTATTTTTTAAACATAATAACACACGTCTATTATTTGGGAAAAAATTACTCTCGACAACCTAACCAAATGTCTTAAAATATTGGGAAAAGAATTAAAATTAGTTAAAAGTAAAATTCAAATTTTAATGGAAAAAAATGTAGATAAGGAAAAAAATAATAATAATAAGCAAACATGATGATTACAAGTTTGTAAGTGGGTGTGTGAGATCCAGTGTGGTTTGTTCCACCTTTATGAATGATTATAATAACAAAAAATACCAATATGGGGAAAGAGAAAGTAAAAAGAGATAAAAAGAAGAGTATGAGTATATAAACACTTTCTATAGGGTTGTTTGATACGTTGGGTTGAGTTCATATATATCTGTGTAGTTTATATATTTGTGGAGATTATATGTTTGTGTTTTGGTGTTTAGAGTGCTAAATTCATATGTTAGAAGTATCTGGTGCAGTTCTTTTTTACATAAATAAATTGTTTTTATGATGATTATTTTTGTTTTGAAATTTTTTTACTCAATATATATATATAGTAGACGATAGATTGCACTTTATTTTATTGTTTTTTAAGTATACATGAATTGTTGGGAGTTTAGGAAAATGGAGTTTAGGGTTTACTTTTGGATCATGCATTTCAATTTTTTTAATTTTTAATTTAAGCAATCATTTTACAATTTTGTTGCATATGACCTTTCTAGTTAAGTTATTTTTATTTTAACACTTTTGATAAAAATGTTTTAAAATAAAAAAAAAAACTCATGCGTTGGACAATTTTTCTCAAAAGTGTTTTTACGTACAAGTTTGTTTGATTTTGCATAAAATAAAAATGATTGTATTAATATTAAATTACTATAAAAAACGACTATAAAATGTTATTAGCTAAATAAGAAATTGAAAATTCAACGTTTTGATGCAACGTACATACTTTTGTGTCATGACAGTTGTTTGTTTGACGAATTTTATCATGAAAGTTCAGACATACATTTTAATATCTTTATTTGTTTTACATTATTTATTTTTCAAAATTAAGGGTGTTTTGTGAATACATTTTTAAGTGTTTAATTCAAAAAATAAATCATTTTAGAAAAAAAATCAAAATGTTTAGCGACCACTCAAAATAGATTTTAAAATGTATTTTAAACCATTTTTATCAAAAGGCGTTAAATAAAAAAGCTTTTGAAAAAAATATTTTTTTTCTCGCAATCCAACGGACATGAATTTTTTTCAATACCCTCCCGACAAGTTGGATTTTATACCGGAAAGATAAATAACAAAAATATAGTTTTAGGTTAATATCAATTAATCATTACTATTAAATTGGATTAATTATTAGATATAAATATATTATTTCAACTTAAAAAGTTCAACTAACACCGTTATAATTAATATTTTATGTTTTTAACTATGTAATATAAAATCTTATGATTAATTTTTAATTTTCTAATTGTTTATATTTATTTATTAAATTAAATAATTTAACCAAGTGTAATTAATGTTCAATATACATTTATTTATTTGAAGTTATTAAATAATTACTTAATATAACAATATATTAAATAGTAGGGTTAAATACTATTTTGGTCTCTATACTTTTAAGTTTTGATTCATTTTAGTTGTTGTACTTTCAAAATGATCTCCTTGATCCTTGTACTTTCAACTTGGTTTATTTCTGGAGTTGTTTTCAAATATAGTAAACGAACCAAAATATCTATAAATATAACAAAATTTCACTGTATATCTGCGATATACCGCGATAGACTACAATTTGCATCTATGTGTATCATGATAGATGTAGATAGTAGTCTATCATGGCCTATTGCAAATAGACTGTGATATTTTGCTATCATTTGTAAATATTTTCAACAGTTTTGTCATTTAAAATAATTTCCCATATTTTCGTCCCTCTACTTTTAAGATGTCCAATTTTGATCACTGTATTTTTAAAAAGTGACCATCTTGATTCTCTTATACAACTAAAATTAACCAAAACTAAAGTATAGAAATTAAAGTAATAATTAATTAATTAAATAATATATTAAATAATGCTAAATTTATTTTATGACTAAATTAACTATTCACTTACATTTAGTTAAACAAATATTCAATTTTAATTTCTATTCATAAAATCGATTAATTAATTAAATAATATATTAAATAATGCTAAATTTATTTTATGACTAAATTAACTATTCACTTACATTTAGTTTAAACAAATATTCAATTTTAATTTCTATTCATAAAATCGTTAAAATAAATATAGATATTTAACTTTCGAACATTAATAATCTTAGCATTCAAAGGAATGGATAAACTAAAAGAATGTAGTCCAACCATGGTGAAAAAGTTGACTTAAAATTTCAACTACAAAATCACATTGTGGGATGTGATTGAGTTGTAAAAACATTATGGGTGTTTGTTACTACACTTCCATTCTTCTATCCTATCCTAATATATTCATGGTCTTATAAGATTATAAATATATAAATTTAGAGAAAGATATATATAGGAGAAGAGAGAGAGTGGTGGAAGTAGGTGTTAGGGTGTAAATACAAAGAAGGTGGGGACATAGTGGAGGGTAAGAGCATCTCTTCCAGCTATCTTAGAGGAAGCTGTTCTGTAAGGCATCTATCCACTTCCAATATATAATATGATGCTAATAATAACAATACTAATAATAATGGAATATATAAATAAAATTCAGTTATTTTTCTTTCTCTCTATATGGGTATATTTAAATGTTCTGCCAGCAAATCACCACTCATTCACTTCGACAAATAACCCTCTTTAAAAGAAAATTGGTTAAATTTGTTTTAGGTGTATTTCGAACTCCAATTTAGAGTGCATTGAGTAGATTATTAGTCCAACTAGGGTTTGGAACGTGAATTAAAATAATAGAGGATAAGGTTTATTTTAACCACCTTCCCCTATAAGAAAACTATTTGCAATTCAGGGTTAAAATAACTAATTAACTTTTCCACTTTTCAATATTTTTAACTACTTCATTCACTAGCAACCAATTCTAGTGAAGACCACCTTCCACACTCAATTTTGGCAATGAGTACCTCCGACAGCCAACTCTGATGATCACTTTTAATGACCATCCATTCAACCAATATTAGTCGTTATCCTAGTGCCCTACTCTAACAAAGGCCATCTCTAAATCCTTAATTTTGAAGACTATCTCTAATGACTCCCTTTAATGGCCAACTCCAATTATCACCTCTAATGATTAGTTCATTGCGTTTTAATAGTCTTCTTTATTATCACAATGACACATTCTAGTAATCAGCTTCTTTTTTATTTTTTAAAGGAAATTTTTTGACTGATTGTACTAAGTTGATTGGATTAGGGTTCAGGGTATTAAAAGATAGAAGAAATATGAAAGTTGTTTTTTTAGTGGAATTTGTGAGGTTTAATGAAATGATAGAGATTAAATTCACAACTTTAAAATCATAACGATGAAATTAAAATTATGAATGTTCTAAATTATGGAGCATATTTGAAATTTAACTAAAATCAAATTTCCTTTTACTTTGTTCATATAAATCAAATTTCCTTTTACTTTGTTCATATACATACCTACCATCTTTGAGGGAAATTACGACTAATGCGTTGGATAATTGAGTAAGGCTAGTTTTGGTTTTGGAAGTTCTATTTTTGATCGTTGAAGTTTTGCTTAATCAATAGTTTATATGTTAGGTCTTCTTATTGTTAAAACTTTGGAACTTATTTAACATAAATCTTACTTGAACTTATATTTTTCTACAAGCTAATACTAGGGTTCATACCATGTGCATTTAAATAGAATAATTGAGGAAACAAGAAAATAAATGGGGTTTTTGTTTAGTTCAAAACAAAAATTAGAGGAAAAAAAATCTTCATGAAGTGGAGAGAACACATTTATTCATTATTCAGTTTTGTAAAATGTTTCACTTGTTGTAAGACAACATCAAATTAATAGTAATATTAATACATTATGTAAGAGGTCAATGTGTTCATAGATAAATGTATTATTTACTATTTTATGATTTGATCTCTCCACCAACCATGGTTGTAATTCTATCATAATTATAAACACTTAGAAAAACCTAATAAAACAATAGTCTAACAAAATTAAGTGGGTGCGGCAAAAGGGGTGGGGATTTTATAGTAGGAATTGTTATTATTTTTAATGACAGTTCAGAATTAAAGTAGAATATCTCAAAGTATTATTATATTGTTAATACAAAGTAAGTATTTTATATGAGGAAGTTACCTTTCTTTGCTCATTACAAGAAGAAAAAGAGATAAGAAGTTACTTTTCTTTCCTTGCAAGCAAATGTAATAAATCAACACCCAACACTGACACTGGTTGATTTTTATAAACCAAACTTTTTTGTTTTCATTATTATTATTTCTTACCTTTACTTTTCTCATCAGTAAGATGAAGATAACATAGAGGAACATCTTTTCCTACAAATAATCTAAGCAATTAAGTTTCAGAGTTTCATAACTATTTTGTTTTCTAGATAAAGAATAGGGTTAAGTCTTGATAATCATGTCTATCATTTCCTCTTTTGCGCTAAAGGACACATGTCAAAAAGAACTTGTTTAAAATATTTGTTTGTTTATATATATTTATAATTAATTATTTTTTATTTAAAATTTAATTTATTTAGATATTAAATTAGAAGTGTAGGGATGGGTTTAATCTGCAGCTGGCATTTTATGTTATGTAAAATTGTAGGACTAAAACAAAAGTTTTGAAAACTTGTAAATCAAAGATTTAGATCTACAAATTAAATTATTATCCAACAAGCTTACGTTTTGAGAAACATCCAGCACAACTAATTGATGTTTGGGTCAAACTGAAAGAAAAAAAATAAAAAATAAAAAATAAAAAATAAAAAATAAAAAATAAAAAATAAAAATATTGGTGGTAGTTGCAATTATACTCCAAATAAAAATTGATCCCTCGTTAAAATTTGATATTTAAAATTACATAATTGTAGAAGTTGTAGCAATTGCATATGTTTGAGGGTTTAATTTTGGACTTTCTACACATATAACCTAATAAAAATATGCTTAATTGCAAAATTGTCTTAAACTTCCTATTTTCTTTCATGAATAGTCTAATGAGATGAAATATTACACAAAACTATGACTCAAATGTCCATATCATCTTCTATGAATTTCAAAATTTTAAAAAATAATAATAAGAAAAATAAATAAAAATAAGAAAAGACACCTATGGAAAAGAAAATATACAATATTCACACGTATTATAAAATGGTTTTTTAAAAAATAGTGATATTTTCAAAATCAAATCTTTAAACAAATATTCCATATTTACCCATATTAAATTTTTTTTTTTTTTTTTTCTAAAAGTTGCACATGAAAGTCATGTGGGCTATGTATAATACATAGTGTATATATTTATACATTTTGTTTTCAATTTTAAATATATATGAGTTTATTTTAAATAAGAAAAATTATTTAAAATTGTAAAACTGTTGAGAATATTTACAAATAATAGCAAAATATCACAGTCTATTTGCAATAGACCATGATAGATCGCAATAGACTACTATCTGTGCCTATCTTGACACAGATAGACACAGATAGTAGTCTATTGCAGATAAACAGTAAAATTTTGATATATTTGTAGATACTTTGGTTCATTTTCCTATATTCCTTCAAATATATATCTCAATTTCAAATATATACATGTGTATACAATGTAGTTACATTTATAAAATGTTACTATTGAAAACTAGTTACATATATTGAAAAAACACACAATATATATTAAGAAACAAAGTGAATATCAATAGCACATTACTTAACAATTAATACAATAAAAATCAATGAAAATATACATTGTAATACACTACATAAAGACTTAACTTATTTTATTCTTAAATTGGAGGGATAATTACCATATAAGTGAAAGAATAAAATAATACCCGTTAAATAATATCCCAATGTTTATTATAATATAAATAGCACTGATTGTGAAATAACAAATTTTATAAGGTTTAATTGAATTTCAGATGATTATTTATGATATATTAAATTATAAAAATTAGACCAAAATCTAGATATGAATATTTCACAATTTTAGGATACTTGTAAAATAACGTTTGTAATCTAGGTTACATCTCTAAAACTTTCTTTAGTTTTTATCAGTTGGTCTAATTTCTACCATTATTGTACATTTAAGGGTTGAATTTTAATATTTGCAAAAGTATGAAGGCCCAAATTTTATTACTAAAAATATGAGGGTGTAATTGTGACTGCCATCCTATTTCAATGGTGGTTTTTGCAATTTTCTTTACTTTTCTTATTATTTTTTAATTACCTTGGGATTCTCACTTCTTAATATTTATATATTTATATCCTTGCCAACTAATAAGGGGTAGAAAAGTCTTAATATTAACTTTTACCTAAACTATTGGTAGTTGAAGAAAAACATTTCATTGATATTGAACAGCATGAAATGAATATGGTAAAATATAGGGTTTATTAGTTTGGAATGGAAAAGTAATTGAAACTCTAATTAGATGAGTCTTATTAATTGCTTGAGCTGGCATCTTTTATATATATAAAAATCATGTGATGAGTTTTATTAATCAAACTTCAACTTTTCAAACTAAAAAAGGAGAGGGTAGTTAAGAATTATTTACCTGATCAACCTAACAAAAGTGAATAGTTTTTCTTTTTATCACTTACAATGTGATAATTGAAAGAACAATCTTTAGACAGAATCTCTCTTTGTTTCATCATTTTTGGAACAAAATTACAAGAGAAAAATAGGGAATTTTGAATCATGAATGAAAACTCTAAATCAAACATGATTTTGTTTGTTGGCTAGTACCTATACATTTATTGTAGATGATAAAAGTTTAATCTACTTATGATTTTCTATACAAAAGTAATAGACAATGAGGAAGTTTATAGCTAATAGTTATTTCCTATTTTTTGAGGAGAGGCTCTTATTTTCAAGCTTGATATCTGATGATAGAGAGAATGAGAGAGATCGTAAAACTTTTCTAATCTAAAGAATGTTTCCTTCATAATTTTTTAATTTATGATTTTTGCCAATTGTTATTTATAGTCATCAAATTCTGAAAACAAAATGTACTTTGTTTTAGCTTTCAAAAACAGTTTGGTTTTTAAAAACATTAGCAGAAGGTGGAAGATAACAAAATATAGAAACATATAAGTATAAATAGTCTTTATAACTTTAATTTTCAAAAACCAAATAGTTTTTGGACTTGCCTTAGTAATTTTGTAAGAAAGGTTTACTTTAAATAGAGGAAAAAAATTTCCTATAGGTGCTATTATCAAAAATATGCTATCTTGCTCCACTTGATTCGAGATGTTTATTTGATTGTTTTATAGTTCTTGAGCGCCTAAATGGTACAACAGGGTATTAGTGGTGAAATGGAGCTAAAACATGCCAAAACGAAGTTTAATTGCATCAACTTGGAAAAAGAAGGCCAAAATGACGATTTTGCCCTTGTAGACACAACACCGCTGCCTTAGAGCATGCGACGCTCCAAGGTTCATCTACATGTAGATTCGCCTCAACGCCTCGGCACTCCGACCTCATAGAAAAGGATAATTTATGTTTTTTAAGTCATTGAGATCAATACCAACCGAACTCCAAATGAATCTTCTTTGTTTCTCTGTCTTTTGGGCCTATTCTTGTACTGAAACTCTACCCCATTGATCGACATATTGATCATGGGCTAAGGTAACATTTTCTGGCTCGGGTTTTTAGGGTTTCTCTGTACTTTCTTGTATTTGTGAGATTTTCAATCGAAGATTATTGTATTTGCTTATTCAATTCTGATTTTTATGATATCACGATCATATTATTGGATGTTTGTGAACTTTATGGTCATTGCTTTAGATTGAAGTTTGATGCATGACACTTGATCTCATGTTGATCTTTAGAAGGGATATGTTAGGTTGGCTTGTGAATCAAATTTGTTAAGCATTGTTCTAATCGGCCTTGGATTGAATCGAACGAACGTCTTATTAAGTGTTTGAAAATTGAATGTTCCACCTAATGTTCCCTAGATCTTAAAGCAATTAGGTCAATCTGGACATGCATACTTTTCATCTTTTCAAATTGAACTAATTAGTTAATCAAGATAATTTAATTAGTTTTTCTAATTGAATTTGGTTAGGTGAAAGCAATTAATTAATTTCGGTAATGAAAATTCGATGATCAAGTATTTTGAATAGGGAAATTCCATTACAACCGAAGCTAGACTCTCTCATATATTATTTTTAATATTTACTTGTCGCGTTTAGTTTTTTCAATTTAACTTTTCTTGCAATAACTAACTTCAAAATCCCTCTTTGATTGTCTAGGATTGTTAGCTATTCGATTGTGTTCGACCCAATTTTGGTGTGGACAGTGAATTATTTGTTATAGAATTGAATAACGAATTCTGGCTACCAATAGATTTCTATTTCTTTTTCATCAACCCCGTCTTGAGCACGAGTAATTGGTGCTGAGAATCCATGGTTCATTCCTTCAGAATCATAGAAGATTGGAAACTGAGAATTTTCAAATTCTTTCTCATTATCATTTTGAATACGAATGATCCTCACTCTTGGCATAAGGTCTGACAGACTTAAAACATATAGACTTTCTCACGAATGAACATAACCCATGTGTAGGGTGAGAAATCATCCATACACACAACTTGACAAGAGACTGACTATCATCCTCTAGAGATTAAATGTTCAGATATTGCTTAGTTATTCAAGAACTGTGTTAATCTTATCTAAAGATTCAAACTATGATGAAGATTTTGATTTTTTGTAAATAAAAGAAAGAAAAGTAAAGACAAATTTTGAAATTCAAGAGACAAAGATGTTTAAGGGTGTTGATTTTCAATTACTTCACTAAGTCATGCAAAGGTTCCTATTGATTATTATGTTAATGATATCCTTAAGTCTATAACTATTTTTGGGATTATTATCTTTCAATAACAATCTTTTCTCATGAAAAAATAATTGATTACTAATGCTTGAAACCAAATTAAAAAGCATGACATTAAGAATAATTATGGTCAACATTCATTACCAACCTAACTATTTGCGTGACAGCTTGATAACAATCCAATATTATAGATCAAATTAAACATACAATCTTTCTAATTGAACATGTTAACATGGATCGAGGATCAATCAGTGTATTCAGCACAATAATATTGGCAAACATTATTCAAGAACGTAACGTCCATATAAAATAATATGCACTAATGTTGCATTCGACATGCTAAAGTGCCAAACTTATTGTTGCGTTTATCTATTATTAAGCTTACTATCATGCGTTCAACATATTATGCGTTTAACGTGCTTAATATTATGCATTAGTGATCTATTAAGTTTTCCTATCGTTTACCCAAGTATAAGCAAAGAATTTTCTCGATGAGTCTAGGGTTGAACACAGGGACTATGCAGATTCTATAATTAATTAGATTATTTGAGTTGCAGTGGTAACCAAAAATATTAACAAGGGATGCGTTTAACTAAAGAAAGCGATAACATGTACACTAGATTAAAAGGTGGTGGATGATAAGGTATGCGACACAACAAAGTCAGCTAAGTGGATTAAATGAATGGGTAAAAACAGGGTTCGGGTTGATTAACAACTAAAATAAAAAACGCATAGTGATAGTCTATTCATACTTGCGACTCTTCTCCCGGTTGTCAGCCACTATGCGTTATATGTCTATACCGCATAGGAGAGTGTTAAGAACCAAGGTTATTCCTATGTCTAGGTAATACTTCTTAGCTTTGCCAATTGAGTTCCACAATCACTTACTCTCTCAAGCAGTCTGATTATTACTACTTTTATCGATTAGCTAGATGGACATAAGCATCAGATTAAGATTACAATTGACAAGATGCAATAGTTACTCATGGATTCAAAGTAATAAGTGGAAAGTGTAGAGAAATGGATAGACATGGAAGAATTGTAGATTAATGAACGAAATACAATTTTAGACAGCACAATGTCTTGATAACAAATCTAAAATCAAAGCTAGAAAAAGACAGAAAGCAGGAAAGCATTTCAATGTCTTGAGTCGCTGGAATGGAAGCATGAAGTTTTGCTGTGAAGTGGTTAGGCGAAGGGAAGACTCTTCTCTCTCAAGCTATTCGTCTCCGGTTATCTTCTGGAGAAAACTCTGATGTCACTTAGGAATTCTTTCGAGAATCAACAACCCTTTTTTAGCTTGTAGGTTTACCCTTTTATAGAGGTTGGGTTCGTAATCAGTGGCAAATCTGCATGATTGGAGACGCAATTGATGTCGTGCGTCTATCTCGCCTAATTGCGTAATTCTCGGTTCAATTTAGATCCACCACTTTAGCTACAGATCAAGCATGTCAATCTTTCCGACAATCTCTCAAGATTCTGATCTGATTTTCTGATGCCTTGCGTTTCTAGTCGTTATGCGTCCATGGAGAACTTGGGTTCATGTGTTCAATTATGCCAACGCATCCATATGTTACTAACGCATCATACTGCGTTGAGCGGTTGTCAGCGCATCCACATGTTGCTTGCGTTCCTGCGTTAAAACATGCGTTTTAGACTTAAAAAGCTATAAAATAATTATCTTCATCAATTTACAAGAGTAGAACGCATAGGAAGATTTATCAATAGAATTCAACACCAACTATCGCATAATTCTCTATTTAATCTCTATTTTTCTAAGAGAAAGGCTGTAATAACTTGTATTTCTACAAGTTATCAACTAACTTATCTACAAATAAGTTTATTAGCACCCTAGAACCAAAACATTTAGCCACTCATTATTGCGAAAAAAGTTACTTTTATAAAACTTGACAAATATAGACAGTAAAAAATAGTAAGAGAAACGAGGACAAACTACTCTCAAAGTAATCCCGTCATTGAAGTTTGTCAATCTCGCCTTAATTCACACCTTGAGATCTTGAACGACCTTCGAACACTTCCCTCACTTTCTCCACTCTTCTTAATAGCAAAACACTCTCTAGGCTCTCTAATTTTGTGGTTGTATGAATGAATTTGGCTAGCCAAAACTTTAGAATAAATAGAGAAATGTTTTCCAAAAGTACAAAATTTCCAAAAAATATAGGACAAAGCCGTGACGCTCTTGACCTTCATCTGTAGCACCGCAATGGTCTTCCATTTGAAGCTATTTGTATAAAGCGCCACGTTGTAGGGCTTTCTCTTCTTCCCTTTATTTGATTGAAAAGTACCTAAAAAGTGTTATATTTGTCTTTAATTTAGGGATGATTTTATCAGATATGATGTTATTTTCTAGTGGTAATAATGAAGAAAACAAGTGTTGAAGGCCAAAAGATCAAACCAAACTAAGCCAAAATCGAATGAAAAATGGAAGAAAAGGTGCAATAACCCCAAAATAGGGTAGTGCCACGATGCTATGGGCAGCACTGCCTCGGCACTGTAGACCTGAGAACTTTGAATTTAAGACATGCGGAAAGCGTCGCAGTGCTATAAAGAGCGCCTTAGTGCTATATAGAGGGAGGGCCCAGGCACTGGTATGGTGCTTCAGTTTGGCTTTTAGGAGCAGGAAATGAAGACAGTCAGTGTCGCAGTGCTAACTTTTCAAAATTAAAAATTTATCATTTTAGGAACGTTCTTGGCCTCCAAGTTTTCGAATTTCTATATATTGTGAGGTGATTTGCAGTCCCAAAAGACGAAATTAAAGAGTCTAAGAGTGTGAGTTTGCTTTAAAAAAGAGAGGAATGTGTCGGAGAAGAGTTGAAGGCTGTTTGAGATCCTGAGCTGCTAACCAAGTGGAGATTGAAGAATTTCAATACTAGGAAGCCATTATAGAGTTTTTCTTGCTAAGTTTCTCTTTCCCTTTTTCTTTTGTGCTTGAGAACTAATATGAAAATATGTATTTGATGGCTATGTGTAGCTAAACTCATAATTTTAGGCTGTTGGATGATTTAATTATGAATTTAAATTAATGTCTTAGGGGGTTTTTGGGGTGAGAAGATGAGATGAGATGAGTTGAGATATGAACTCAACTCATTGCTTGGGAGGCCAACTTTGTATGTCACCAACATTTTATACCATGTCCACTATGTTGGAATCTATGTCTTAAATCTCGTAGTCTGCAAATTTATAAACAATTATTAATAAATAAATTATTATTTATTTTTTAAAATAAGTGTTATTTATTTGCATAATTCAAAATCCAATGAACTAAGATCCAAGGTTATTTAATGTAACTTGAACAGTATGTAGTTGACATATAAGTAGATTATGTTAAAGTAATAACCTAAAAGGTCTATAGTATATGGATAGGGTTGGGTATCTTATCCTAGTAACACTTTGGATACGACTCATTTTGTAAATATTACAAATATTGTAAGTGTTACAAATGGTTTGATCCAAATCGTTTATGTAGTGACATGTAAGTGAAGGTATCCTATATAGTAAGTTTGTATAAGACCAAACCACGAAATATGATATCTCTATGTAACACTTTTAATTGAAGAGATTTATATTTCAAACGAGAACCATGTAACTCGATCTCAATCCTAAGTGAGTTATGAACTCCTGTTCATGAGGGTTGTTCTTTGATTTTTATGGGAGAGAGTGGCCTTAGTTGCCGATTCAATATGCCTACCATTTTGGGAATGATACCGAGTGAGGGGTTGGGAACATAACTTCACAAGATGAAATTCACTCCTTCCTGACTTTAGGGAAAGTAGATAGGTTATTCTCTTAAGTGCTGACTCCGGAACTTGAACAATGAGGCCTCACCCTCTCACTTGTGCGAGAGGAACGTTGTTTATGATTGGACCATAAACAAAATTGTTCATTAAAGGATCAGTGGTACTTAAGGTGCAAGAGGTAATTACAGAGGTAAAACAATAATTTGCTCTAGCTGTAATTACAAACAACCTATGAAGAATTGACTTACAAAATATGGTTAATCAATGGACACATAAATATACTATAGTTCATAAGAATGCAACTATGGGTCTTTAGTGGTATGCCCCATAGTTAATGAAGGCCGATTAATTAATTAAAGAGTTTAGTTAATTAATCTCATATCATTGGAGCTTATAACTATAGGTCCATTAGGTCCCTCTGGTAGCTCATAATGGGTTAAACAAGGAAGCTAAGCGTTGAAAGAGTTTGAATATTCAGATTGATAAAGGGAATTAATTGTACATGATACAATTATAATAATGTATAAGATACAAATTAAAGTTAATAACATTATAGTATATGATATGATACGATTATAAGAATTTGAATAACATTATAGTATTAACTAAAGTTAATTTTGAATTAGATTCAAAACTAAAACTTTACAATATGAGAGTATTAATATTTGAATATGATTTAAATATTAAATTAATATGAATTGGATTCATATTAAAACTATAAGTTAAGAGAGAATATGTATATTATAATATCATTCATATATACGTTAAATCAAATATATGATAATTAATTAATTAATTAGTTAAATTGGATTTAATTAATAAATTAAATTAATTAATTTAAAAATATATTTTATTAGATTTATTGAATATATTTATTATATTTATTTATTAATTTTTTTTAAAAAAACTCCGTTGGATTGCAGGGGAGTGGGAGAGTGGAGAGAGGGCAGTTACCCTCTCTCTCTACCTTTATACTTTGCAGAAGGTCTGCAATTTAAAGGTGCTTGATTTACATGTTAAAGAAAGAATTCCAAATAGGCTTCAAAGCTCCCACTCTACTCTCTAGATTATCATTGAGAAGCTATTACTCTCTAAAAATTCCATTCCCTTCTCTTTCATAAAGTTCCTAGCGACCGCCTTGTTCCAAAAGAATACTAGAAAAGACCAAGTGGTGGTGTTTCAACTTTGTACGTGCATTAGCTTCATCACTTTTGGGAGAAGAAAACAAGAATTTGAAGAGCACAACAAAGGTAGATGCTCTTTTTCTTCTCAATCTTAAAAGCATGCTTAACCTTATAATGTTTATGTTTGAGTAAAATTTCCTTGTAACAAAATTGGGCAAAGTGATCAATCGTTTCTGCTAACTAAAAGAATTTGATTCCTTCAATTGGTACCACAATCCAATTTTACTATCAATTTTGTTTATGAAATTTTATATAATTTTTGTTGGTTGGTTCTTTTATGCATTTGATGTATGAACTGTTGGTTTGCATAGTGGATGTTTCAAGAATTGGCATTAGATTTACAACTTTATTTTTGATTTGATTAATGCAAGGGCCTATTTGTTTTGGACATTTAATCTTTAAATCGAGTCTTTAAGTTTGTGTCGAACGATAGTAAAGGGTGCTGAGGAGATTAGCTGTTTTTTAACCAAGAAGGGAGCAGAAATAGAAGTTGTCTGTGTCAAAGCGCCTAGGCATTGCTTGAAAAGCACCTAAAAAGTGCTTTTCTTGCCTTTGATTTAGGGATATTTTTATTGGATTTAATGTGTTTGCTAGTGGTTTTCTGGTCATAATGAAGAAAATAAGGTTTAGAAATCAAAAGAATCAAACTGAGTCAAAATCGGACAAAAAATAGAAGAAAGGATGAAAAAGCCCTAGGAACAGGGCAGCACAACCGAGAGCGTTGCTGCATTGTCCTCGACACTCTCGACCCGAGAGCATCAAAATTAGGAGATTGAAGGAGCGTTGTGTCCTTGGCATGGAGCATTGCTACGCTGTGTGGTGAGTGTCGCTATGCTGTTGTGCTACGCTTGAAGCCAGGCATCGATGACTGACAACGTCGCAACATTGCTCGAGAGCATCGCTACGCTGCCTCTATTATGATGGACAACTTTCCTTTTCTGAAGATTTTTCAATTTTAAAAAATATTTTAGGCAGCCACTTCTATATATTGAGGGGTTTCAGCAACCCTGGAGAGACAAGAGAGACACAAGGAAGACACACAAAAACACATCAAATTTTTGAGAATTAGAGACCGAGAGCGAGAGTTTAATGCAAGATATGGAGATTCCATGATGCTAGAAGGTTTGAGGACGCTGAAAGGCCAAATCCATCCCAGATATGAGCTTGGAACCCGGATAACTTTTCTTCCCTTTTAGTATTCTTAATTTATTTGCTCTATGTTGTTGTTCTAATGTGGGTTTTGGCTATGGAAGCCATGTTAGGCTAAATTTCTCCTAGTTTTAGGGGTAGATGAATTCTTAGATTTAAATTGTTGAACACTTTGCTTCTTGAATGTTAATTTTCATTTATGCTTTCTAGTATGACTATTTTTAATGCTTTTGAATGTTTGATTAACATTTGAATGATTCTATGATTTAAATCTTGCTTGAAAAAGTATGTTTAAGTTAGATCATACATGCTAGACTATTGTTTGAAAACACATAACGTAGTTGGATAACGGTAGAGATTGTTGATGAAGGTTCTTAATACTTTGCTTAATCACCTAGTTTCAAGAAATTAGTAATTAGGGTTTAAGTAAACGAAAAGATTGCTTTTAAAAGATTCAATCCGGATAAAGACTTCTAGATCTACGGGTTGTGTTAATTACTTCAAGAGTCGAGCATTTGTGTTTAATAATACCTTTGATGAAATCTATTCCCTAAAGCGACCCTTAGTTGATAATTTCTATATATTGATCACTTTTATTTGCTTTCTCAAATTAATTTAGCTTAAGTGACATTACAGTTCGATCCCCTAAATAAAATTTGAAAGATCTCTGAATAGCTAAAAGAATAATCAAACCAATTCCCTGAGAACGATACTCGGCCTTTCAAGCCGTTTTAACTATATCATAACTTGGCCTGTACAATTGCGGTAACACCAAATCTTGGCACATCATTGCTCCTCCAGACGCTCGAGCGCTCAATCATTAGACGATAGCCCCTAGGCGTTCTTAAGGTGCTTCGAATTCGGGGGTAGGATTTCAATGTAGTGCCGCGACGTTCCGACGATTTAACACAAGGTTTTACTGTACTACATGGGCGATCGTGTACCTGGCAAATTGTGCAGATTTAGTGTTTTTTTTTATTTTTTATAATTAAATTAATATAAGTTAGTTATATTAATTTAATTATTTAGGGTGCCAATTCTTGGTCTATTATTGCTATTATATAGTTTTAATGTACATGAGATGTAAGTTTAATTATATAGTTTATATATATTGCATGTAGTATGCCATATAGTTTAAAATCTCACCATAGGTTAAGCATATTCATGCATCATATTTAAATATAAATGTTATATATAAAGTTTAAGTTATTTCCTAAGGTATGTACATGCATGATGTATATTATATAGTATACATGGTTATAATATATGTTATGTTATATAGTTTAATGTATGATTAAAACATCTATACTATATGGTTTTACTTTCATTAGTATTTATATAAATGTTATATTATGGTAGTTGACGAAAATAAATGATGTAATTAGATGCATGTTATAGGTTTTAATTTCTTCGATATAAAAATTATATGATATAGAATTTAAAATCTACAATAAAGAATTGCATCGGGTTTTAATTAATGCTTTTTTAAAAAAAATTTAAAAATTTTGTATTAAAACTATATGTTAAAACGTTTCTAATAAGATTAGAAATATGAATATCTTTTATTTTCTCTAACAGAATTAAAATGGAAAAAATAAAAGTTTAAATTTAATAAAATTAGCCTATAAGGGAACTCAGTTGAGGAAAGTTCTGTCTAGGATTGGGTATTCAAGTTGATTGTAAGGGAATACCTCTACCTGGAACCGACTTGAGGGTTGCATTAGTCAATATATTATTAAGTGTGCAATAATGTATTAATCCATTAAAATGTTGGGTGAAGTAAAACATTATGTTAAAATATTCAATGTAACTGTTATATTGGGAAAATTAACATTACTTAGATAAATAACTTAGCCTAAATTTACCTAGGTAATGAACCCCAATTTATAAAATATTTAGTAGGAGGAAAAATGTATATTATATATTTTTCTCTCACGTTCTTTATTAAAATTCATGCCGTGAGATTCCATACTCGGCCTTGTGGTGCCCTGAGTGCATCCTCCCTTTAAAAGATGTTTGTATGGGTCAATATCAAGGTGAATGGAGAAAATATTTATAGTAAGTGGGAGAAGGATATATGTCAACATTCATATGGTCTCCTTCATTTGTTTGCAAAGGGAGATTTCACATTGGGCCTCATGGTACCCTAGGCGCACCCTCCCTTCAAAAGGTGTTTGGATGAAGTCAATATCAAGGCAAACTCCAGTGGATAGGGTCAATTTAGTTTCTGCACCAATATTGTCATTCCCTTCGACATAGCATTGGAGCGAATCTTTGGGACCTAAAATGAAGGGTTACACTTATGAGAATCATTAAACAAGTTAATGTTTTTCTTGACTAAAATCATGGTAACTAAACACTATAGTAATAAGAGTTATTCTGGTGTATTGTTTGGTTGAGAATGTCTCAATTCAATGAAGGAATAATTGACTACCCTTTGGTAGCTTTTAGTTCTAAATCATTGAAGTATCGTTGCAAAATAATGAGTTTAAGGGTTTTCATTATTATGCTTGCTAAAATTAGATTGGGTTCTAAAGAGTTACGTAGTTTTCTAACTTAAATTAAAATTGGTTTATTTCTATAAAAACAATGACTAGTGGTGTTATTTACCTGCTTTCTGCCGATAAAATTACTGGCTAAAATTACACATCATGGAAAAACACTATTAACACTCTGGTGGTAATAGATGATCTCAAGTTTGTCCTCATTGAGAAATGTCCTCAAGCCCCTGTCCCTCATGCAACACGAAGTGTTCGTGATGCATATGAGAGGTGAAATAAGGACAATGAAAAGGCCCGAGCATATACTTTAGCTAGTTGATCTGAAGTTTTAGCCAAGAAACACGAGAACATGGTCTCTACTCAAGAGATCATGGGATCATTGCAAGAAATGTTTGGACAATTGTCCACAAAGATCAAGCATGATGCTATAAAATTTATCTTTAACTTTTGAATGGTCGAGTACCTCTATTAGAGAACATTCTCCCAACATGATGGTCCACTTTAATGTGGCAGAGATGAACTGGGTGGTCATTGATGAGGCCAACCAGGTCAGTTTTATCCTAGAAACTCTTCCGAAGAGTTTCCTCCAATTTTGTAACAACAATGTTATGAACAAACTTGCTTACAACCTTACCACCCTCTTGAACGACCTCTAAACATTTGAGTCCTTGATGAAAGTCAAAGATAAAAGGGAGAGACATATGTTTTCCACTTCCAGTAAGAATTTCTACAGGGGTTCGTATTGGGTTTTATGTCCTAAAACATGTAGTTTGTAAGTTTTGAAACTTATTCTCAATAAAGTTGTTATCGAGATTTATTCAATAAAGTTGTTATTGAATATATGAATTGCATTTATTAAATCCAATAAATTAAGAACCCCTAGCTATATAGTGAATACTTAGACTTTATGTGGTGACATAAAAGTGGATCAAGTTTAGATAATGACCAAAACGGTCTGTAGTATATGAATAAAGTTTGGGTACCTTATCCTGGGGATACTATGGATGCGACCCACTTTGGATTTGATACAAATGATATGATCCTAAATTGTTCATGTAGAGACATGTGAGTAGGAGTGTCCTATGCAATGTTGCATAAGATCAGACCATGAAATAATGACTTTTACTTTATAACACCGTTTACTATTAAAATTGATTATTTCAACCTGATGACCTAGGTAACTTGATCTTAACCTGAGCTATCTACAAACTCCTGTTTGTTTGAGATTATCCTTTAATCTACATGGGTGATAATGGCCAGTTTCGCTGACTCAATAAGCCTCCCATTTTAGAGATAGGATCAGGCAGATAGCTGAGGACATAGTTCTACAAGATAGAACTCACTCCTACCTTATTTAAGGACAGTAGAGAAGTTGTTTCCTTAAGTGCTGACTTTGGATCTTGAACAAGGGGTCCCACCCTCTGATTGGCCCGAGAGCGACTAGGTTTAGTGGTTAGACCACAAACCAATTGTTCACTAGAGGATTAGTGGGACTTAATGAATGAGATACAATTACATGGGTATAATAGTAATTTTGACCCAGCTGTAATTACGAACAACTTGTGAAGGATCGACTTACTTATTATGGTTATATCAAGTGGACATAAATATATCTACAATGAGAAGAATGCAACTATAGGGCTTTAGTGGAGTGACCCAGTAGTTAACAAATATTAATTAACTAGGTTAAAGAGTTTAGCCAGTTAATTTCAGATCGTTGGAGCTCATGATTTGTAGGTCTATTAGGTCTCCTTGTTAGCTCATGGACTAAACCTTATAACAATATATTGAGTGAATTTGAAATGTTCAAATTCAGTTGAGGAGCAAGACATATAATTTGTTCGTTTAATTATGAATTAGACAAAATTGGAGAGTTAGAAATATTTAAATGTTGGTGAGAAGCATGATGCGTCCTAGTGGGCGTCCATTAGCCAGGAGGGGGTTGCATGCAACTCAAGTGGCCAAGAGAAGGGAAGAACCTCATAAAGTTGTCATCTATGCGTAGAAGAGGAAGTTGAAAGTTGAGAGGTGATGCGTTCATGACATTTTCCTAAAATGGATAAGTATGACATTTTAATATAAATTAAGTCTGATGAGGTGTCAAATTGTGGTTAAGTGTGACGTTGGTAAGCAGGAGGTGTCAAGCTCAAAATTTGCATGAAGTTCCAGTGAAGTCATTAAATAGTAGTTTGGACATTGAAGGTCAGTTTGCGCAAACTACTAGTGCTATTTGAGAAATTCTTCTACCAAAATTCTCCAAAATGAGTATATTTTCAGAGAGAAGGCTGCCAGTGGGAAACTCGAAAAGGAAGAAGTTGAAAATCGTCGGAGAATCAAGCTTGTTCAGGTTATCAAGCAAACTGGAGAAGAGTGAGAAGCTTTAGTGTTATCTGGTAAAAAAAACTAAATTAGAGGTTGAAATGTTGAGGTAAGCTAGCCAAGACATTTATCTACAAGTTTGTAAGAGGAAGAAAAGTTTAATTATTGCTAGAAATATTATTTTTGGCAGCTAGAAGGGAAGATAGTGTCTTGGAGGTTATTAGCTGTGTTTGGGCTAAGGTTGAAGAAGGAAGGCATGTAAGAGAGCCCTGTTGGTGGCCAAAGGCGAGTTATCTTTGGAGGTTATTTAGTGTCTTAGAGGTTATTAGCTGTGTCTAGGCTAAGGTTGAAGAAGGAAAGCGTGTAGGAGAGCCCTATTGGTGGCCGAAGGTGAGTTTTCTTTAGAGGTTATTTTAGATGTTTTAGACGCATCGTGGGCAGGGTGACATGCCATCGACCATGCAGGCGTGCATGATAATGGGCAAGGCATGCTACTGTGTAGGATGAGCCTAAGATGCAGGCACTAGAGAAGACGAGCATAGCACACCGGCATCAGCGGGTGATCAACACCCTATCAGTGTGCGCAACCTAAGAACACGTGTGTGCTCCCTACCTCTTTAGAGGTTATTTCGCCTACGTGTGTGCGGGAACTGCCACCCACGAGTGCCATTGTGTACGGGGCAGTGTGCCTGTGAAAGATCTGCCGCACATGGTGGGCTGGGCAGACTGTGTGTGAGTTGTGGGGATGTTGGACACGCCTAGGGGCAGTTTGCTGTATTTGGTATTTTTATCAAGTTTTTGGAAGATGGTGTGTCATTATGAGTTGAAATTTCATATTTAAGGTCCAAATGACTTAAATTATAAATTAAGGGATTTTAAGAAAATTTAACAAAGGATGTTAATCTATTTACAGGCTAAGAGGAGCTAAGGAGATTTATGACCCATTAGGAGCTCGGGACAAGCAGTGAGTGACAGTTTTATTTAAATAAAACTTTATTTACACATTGTTTTCAGTTTGCCTAAAAATGTTTATGAAGCATGATTAAAGTTTACTTTCTCATAAGTTTCCTTAAGTAAGCATATGTTCTCTAAGCATGTATTTATGACATGATTTACACTTGCGATTGAGTTCGGAAGCATGACTAGAACTTATTTGCCATAAATGTTTTTGAGTAAACATGAGTTTTCCAGCATAAGATTACTATATGATTTATACTGAAATTCTTTTAAGGGCATGCTAGTTGTTATTTAAATTTTATGATGAGCATGTTGTTTTACGATCTTCAGCTTTATGGAAGCATGACATTTGTTGGTTGATTTGAGAAATTTTGAGATATCATAAACTCGTGTTTATTATCATGTTATTTTTCCAAAAGCTTGTTAGATTCTAAAATGTGTTTTATTATGGTTCCCAATGCCGAAGGACATTGAGAAGGCATATGGGTAGCGTGTATATTATTATGGCACCCCAGTACTGAAGGATATGAGAAGGTACATGAGCAGCCCGGGATTAGTTATTCCTATGTGCACATAGATTAGAGATTCGACACTGTTGTGTTAAGACTACTCCCACACAAGTAAGGTTATCAGCGTTGGGCGTGCTGAGATTACTCCACCCCAACTAACGTTGTTTTAGACGTTGAGCAGTGTTGAGTTTCGCTCCACCTAAACTAAGGTTATCTTAAAAATCCACGACGATGTTGTATGACGAGCTACTTCGATGTTTTATTGTTTGTTTATACAAGTATGATCTATGTTTTAAGCAAAACTTGAGTTTTCCTAGCATTGAGTTTGATATTGTGTTAAAGATTATGTTTTAGTAACTATGTCACTCACTGGGCAACTTAGCTCACATTTTCCCTAATTTTTCTATTTTTCAGGTAGCAAGCGAATTTGCGGTGCTTAGCCTATACAAGCCTCGTCTGATCCTGCTGTGTATAAGTCGTTGACCTTGTTTAGATTTGTATTAAGACTTGAATATTGTATAGGAGTGAGATTTTGACGGTGAGATTTATTTGCCAGGTGGTTTTATAATGTGGTTAAAGGAATTTCATGTGGATGCTTACAAATTGTTATCAGATCTATAATAAGTAAATTATGTATGAAATGTTTATAAGTTGAAGGATGTTGGGTGTATGTGAGTTATAAACTGTTTATCGAGTGTTTAAGTTTATGAGCAAAGAGGAGCATAGATTGACAGTAGATGTTGTAAAAGTGTTGATGTTTGCTGTCCTCACATCCATTCCTAGGTTTCGAGGGTAACATGGGAGGGGGTGTGACACTTATGGTGCAATAGGTAATTACATTAGTAAAACGGTAATTTGACCCAATTGTAATTACAAACAACCTCTGAATGATTGACTTACAAAGTATGGTTAGTCAACAGATACATAAATATATCGCAGTTCCTAAGAGTGCAACTATGAAGGTTGATTAATATAATTAAATAGTTTAATTAATTAATCTCAAATCATTTGAGCTTATAATTGTAGGCCCATTAGGTCCCTCTTGTAGCTCACAACGGGTTAAACAAAGAAACTAAACGTGGAAAGAATTTGAATATTCAAATTGATAAAGGTAATTAATTGTATATGATAGGATTAAAATAATGTATGAAGTACATTATAATATAAAGTTAATTTTGAATTAGATTCAAAATTAGAACTTTATAATATGAGAGTATTAATATTGGAATATGATTGAAACATTAATTTAATATGAATTGGATTCATATTAAAATTATAAGTTAAGAGAGAATATGTACGTTAGAATATGATTCATATATATGTTAAATTAATCATATGATATTTAATAAATTAGTTAATTAAATTGGATTTAACAAATTAATATTTAATTGATAAATAAATTACTTTATTTAATTAATATTTAATAAATATATGGGGAATTATTATAAATAGAAAAAAATATCAAACTATTTGCAAATATAAAAAAATTTTACTGTCTATCAGCGATAGGCTTCTATCATTTCGCAGTTTATCGCTTGAGTAATAGAAGTCTGTCGCGGTTTATCAGTAATAAACAGTGAATTTTTTCTATATTTGTAAATAGTTTGACACATTTTGATATATTTGAAAACAACCCTAAATATATTATTAAATAAGATTTATTTAATATATTTATTTATTAATTAAAATAAAACTCTCTTGCATTGCAGGGGAGTGAGAGAGTGGATAGAGGGTAGTTACCCTCTCTCTCTACCTTTATACTTTGCAGAAGGTTTGCAATTTGAAGGTGCTTGTAAGCCCTAACCTCTATTTTCCTTAGCTTTAGCAAAAGATCAAAGTCATGGTTAAAAGTTTGGCTAGGGTTGGCTTGAATGAGTAGGAAAGCATGTGAAATTCTAGTGCACTTTAAGTAATTATGATTTAGTATTTCTTCTTTTTCCATTAACCTTTGCTAAGGAATAAAAGAGATGGAGTTAATGGTGTTGTAGTACAAGGAGGAGGGCTGGACTTAGGAAATTTTTTGTGGAACATGAAGGAAAGCTTAAGTCAAAAGGTCAAATTTTGGAAATTATTTGAGAAAAATATAAAATTAAGAAATAAATATTAAATTACATTAAAATGATTATTTAAATAAAAATTATATTTAATTTGGATGTTTAGGATAAGGAGAAATGAAGAAAAGACACGTTGAAGCAAGCTGGTGAGTGGCTAAAGCTGATTGGTTGGTCTGGGCAGCAGTTCAGACTCTAAGCAACTTGCTCCATTAACCCGATGGTTCTCCCGATTCCCTTGTGCTAATTTCACCATTTTTGGTCCAGAGGAAGCTCTGTGAGTTAGGAAGATGACCTAGGGCTGTCGAAGTGATTTGAGGTCAGGAAGCTTGAGAAATCGTAAAAATACTGAAGGTTGTCGCAGAAACTGAGCAAATCAAACAAGTTAGCTTTGAGAAATTTTTCAAGGGTGCTTGGGAAGGTTTTTGGACTTGAATATTCTTGGTAAGCTAGCTAAGAGGTTAAACTTGAGTCCCATAATTTTTATTTAATTTTTATTTGAAAGGAAATGGTGTTTTGGAGCTCTGGATAATCAAACTGGAAACTGGACACTGCTGGCTGAAGAGGCTGCTAGAGCTGCCCACGCCCAGCGCCCAGCGCCCATGCCCTGCACCTGCCGACACCTCCTCGCCTAGCTGCTGCCCACCATGGTTGCCTACAGCCATTTTGGTAAATTTTATCATTTTTGGACCCAAATTGATATTTTCTTGAACTATTGGCCTAAACATGAAAAAATATGAATTTTAAGCTGATTGTTAAGTATTTTTGAAAATTTTGAGAATTATGCAAAAAGGTCCCTAAAAGGGTAAAAATGATAGAAATAGTAGAAAGGCTTGATATGGACAATGTGGATGAAATGTAGTTAAGTGATGACTGTAAGGACTTCAAGGAGAGGATCTAATGGCTCGTAATTGATATTTCAGGTCATATTAAGATTGGAAAAGCCTAAAAACCCTGAGGAACAGGCTCGGATTGTGAGTGACACCTTTCTTTCTCTAAAAACGATTCTATTTAAAATAAACCAGACTTTCTTATAAAATGTGATTTTATGATGATTTATTACATTATAAGCATGATGGCTGGTTATATTTGATTTTATGGCATGAAAGGCATGTATTATCTGTTTTTTACAAGTTTTTGAAAAACATGTTTATAAGATGCTATTTATTGAGAAATGCTCTGTTTTCCATGAAATGTTTTACAACAAACTGTTTATGCAAAGCATACCTATTTCTAAAATGTTTTCTAAGGGACCCAATGCTGAGGGACGTTGAGAAGGCATGTGGGCAACCCTGTGACTTAAAGGAGCTCGATGTTGAGGGACGTTGAGAAGACATTTGAGTTTCCTAGGGAGCCAGTACTGAGGTACTCGGAGAAGGTACTTGGGCATCCCGAGATAGTCCTATGTGCACATAGTGATTGATGACGGTGTTGTGTTGAGATTACTCCACATCAGCTAAGGTTTTTAACGTTGGGTGTGTCGAGATTACTCCGGCCCAACTAAGGTTTGTTTTCGACGTTGAGTGTGTTGAGCCTTGCTTCGCCTCGACTAAGGGAATTTTAAAGAAAAAGAAGGTTTGATGAGTTTGTAAATTGCATTTATGTAAATGACCTGGCTTATGTTTTATTTCAAGGCTTAACATGAGTTTTATGCTAAAGTTATGTTTTCTCTATTAATGAGCATGATTTGGTTCATGAGTTGTGTTTAAAATACTATGTCACTTACTGGGCATCCAGCTCATATTTTCCATGTTTTCTTTCCCACCCAGGTAGCGAAGAAATTCCCGATGCTTAGCCTACTCAAGCTCGCCCTACTTAAGCTTCGAGTTATCAGAAGATACTTTGCATTTCTGTTGCTGTATGTGTAAATAACTTTGTGTATGTGACATGTAGACATAGCCAGCTAGTAGTTGGGATGTGAGACTAGTTATTGTATATGTCATCTAAGTTTATTTGTGAATGAGTTTGGAGTACCTAGAAGTAAATATAAATTCTCATGTTATTGAATTTATGGGCGTGGCTGATCTGAATGTCTATGTTATTAGAACAAGTGATATGGGCAGTTATGTAAGTCATGTTAGGCAGTTATGTAAGTCATGTTTCAACAGGTTATTTAGGTATTGATAAGCGCTTGAAAAGTGCTTTCTATCCTCTCAAATTAAGGGAGTTTATATTAGATTTCACTTATTGCTGGTGGTTTTCAGATAAAAATGGGAAAATTAGAAGAAAAGACCAAAAGATCAAAACCGAGCAAGAATACGGTGAAAAAGAGATGAAAAACACAAAGTTGCAAAAATTGGGGCAGTGCCGTAGAGCTAAAACCCGAGAGGGTTTGTGCAAGAATTTGCTGTAGCACCGCGTTGCTTTCCAACAGCGTTGCGGCGCCGTCTGAATAATTTCAATAGGGCCGCGGCGTCAAGTTACATAAATGAAAAATTGGTATTTTTAGTAAGTTTTTGGACGGCCAACTCTATAAATTTGGGGGTTTCCAGCAGCCTTAATCATCAATTTACAGACCAAAAGAGGCACAAGAAGGAGAGAATTGAGTGAGAGTTCATAAAAGAGTTCAAGGAGTGAGTTAGTTGCAAGGAAGAGGAAAAGAGTTCGAGATAGTCGTGGTGCCCTTTGAATTCCGACGTGAGAGCCAAGGAGATCGGACGGTGCTACCTTAATCAAGAGCCTCTTTTCAGTAGAGTTTCTCTTTCTTTACACTCTTTCTTTGTTTATTTTGATTAAACATGTTGCTTTAAGCTATGAGTGGCTAAACTCTTTAGTTTTAGGGTTTTGATGAATTGTTTATGAATTCATGTTGATCTTGTAGACTTTCATGGTTTTGTTGGAATGATTATGCTTTTCATTTTTATTGTGTTTAATTCTTGTGGATTGGTCATCTTCACATGTAGGTTACATGTATGATTGAGAGATTGTATGTTTAACTTGATCTATAACAATGAATTGTTAATCTATCATGAGAGTAGTTAGGTTGACAATAAAAGTTGCTAAAGACTATTCTTAATGCCATGTAATTTGTATAGGTTTCAAGAGTTTAGTAATCAATCGAGTTGCATGAGAAAGGGTTGTTTTTGAGAGAAAACAACTTGGAATTAAGTTTCTAGACTTAGGCATATGAATTACAATAGAATCCATGAAATCTATAATAGATGAAATAAACAATGATTCATTACCCTAGAACTCTCTTTGACTCTTGTGTTTCTCACTTTATTACTTTCCTTATTTGGTTTATATTTTCCTTAATTCACAATATTAATTCCAATCCTCAAATAAAATTGATTCAACTCTAGAATAGCTAAGTAACTTAAACCACTCACAATTGGATATCCAGTGAAAAGATATTCAGACTTCACCATCTTATATTATAACTTGACGCGTACACTTGCGGTTAACACTCAAAGTGTGCATCAGGTACAGTTGGACAGTGAACCTCACAAAAGGGATGATGTTTGCTGTCCTCACATCTCCTCTCAAGTCATGGAGGGTAATCTGGGAGGGGTGTGACAGTACTTGATCTATGCGTTAAAGAAAGAACTCCAAGAAGGCTTCAAGGCTCTCTCTAATTCCGTTCCATTCTTTTTCACAAGGTCCCACAAACCACCTTGTTCCAAGAGAATATCAGAGAAGACGAAGTGGTGGTGTTTCAATTCTGTACGTGCATTAACTTCATAACTTATCGGAGAAGAAAACAAGACTTTGAAGAGTTCAACAAAGGTAGATACTCTTTTTTTTTTTTTTTTTCTCAATCTTAAAAACATGCTTAATCTTGTAATTTGTTTCTATGTTCTGTAAATTTTTTTTGTAACAAAATTGGGGCAAAGCGATCAATCATTTCTGCTAAAGGAATTCGATTTTGTCACACCAACAATGCACTCAGCCTTCATCACCACCGATGCCTTTTTGCTCAATTCCGGTGACCACCTTCGACAACCAACTTCAACGATAAGTTTTGATGGCCAACTCTGGCGACGATGGCAAACTCTGACGACCACCTCCGATGGCCAACTCCCACAATTACCTTCGACGACCAACTTCAACTACAACCACCAACAACCAACTCTAATGACCAACTTTGACGTCCAACTTTGGTGACCACCTCCACCGTCCAATTTCAGCAACCACCTCTGACAGCCACCTTTGGCAGCCATCGTCTCTAACCAACTCCAGCAACGTTCAACCACCACCGTTGACGGTGAACTCCGGTGACCTTTCATGGTGCCACTTCACCAACTCTGATGACCGTTATTTTAAATTATGACTATTACAAATTTGGGCATTGTTGACGCACGAGCTTTTTGTTTTGTTCACACTTGTGACATAAAACCATCATTACAACCATAATTTAAAGCTTAAAAATAAATATTAATTTAAAAATACATCTAAACATCAATAAATATTTATATTTAAGTTGGCGCATAAAATTGTCAATATAAACATATTTGTTAACCTAGAAGTACGTAAGTTCCATCAAAACGTTGAAATTTCAATTTTTTTATTAGTTCATAATATTTTATAGTTGTTCTTTATAGTAATTTAAAATTAACAAATAATTTTTATCATGTAAGAAATCAAACAAATTTGTATGTAATAACACTTTTGAGAAAAAAAAAATGTTAGACACGTGAGTGTTTTTACTTTAAAAAGTTTTTATCAAAAGTGTTAAAATAAAATTGACTTAACTAGAAACCTCACATGCATAAATTTATAAAACGATTGCTTAAATTAAAAAAAAAAAAAAAAAAGGAAAAATAAAAATAGCTTTTTTTTTTTTTTTATTACATAAATAATTAGGTTTTATGATGATTATTTTTGTTTAGAAATTTTTCTATTCAATAATTTTACATATCTATTTTGTTTAATAAACTATAGATTGCATTTTATTTTATTGTTTTTAAGCACATATATCGCGTTGGAAATTTTGGGAAATGGGGTTTAGGGCTTATTTTTGGATCATGCATTTTAGTTTTTTTTTTTTTTTTTTACTTAAATAATTAGTTTTTATGATGATTATTTTTGTTTAGAAATTTTTCTATTCAATAATTTTACATATCTATTTTGTTTAATAAACTATAGATTGCATTTTATTTTATTGTTTTTAAGCACATATATCGCGTTGGAAATTTTGGGAAATGGGGTTTAGGGCTTATTTTTGGATCATGCATTTTAGTTTTTTTTTTTTTTTTTTAAAAAAAAAAAACCAAAAACAAAAACATAAAAAAAAAAAAAAAAAAGCCCTACACCAGATACCTTAGATATATGAACTCAGCACCCAACACACCCAGGACACAAACATAAGAATTCCATAGACATATGAATTCAACTAAGCGCGCCAAACAGTCCCTTATTGTTTTTCATGGATGTTGTTGAATGATATATTTTTCAATGTTATTGTGTCTGATCTCTTATCTCTTGAAATTCCACTTGCCTTTACTTTCTTTTTTTGAAAATACAAAATTCAAACTCAATTTTGATTGCTTAAGTGATACAATTCTTGAATAGATAGGTGATTACATTGAATTTTGTCCCTAGTGGATACAATTCTTGACCTTAACCATTTTATATTATAACTTGCCACGTGCACTTGTGGTTGTCGCTATCATTGATGTTTTGCTCAATTTTGACTTCCTTAGGTAATTTGGTTCTTTTTAGCTCTTCTTAACTCTAGATCCTAATCTTTTGATAAATCCCAAAAAATTACTAGCCAACAACATTAAATCTAATAAAATAATATAAAAATTATTCTAAATCAAAGGTAAATAATGCACATTTACGTGCGTTTCAACTCTCCGCTTGCATAGAGCCCATCAGATCCATGTGAAGTAATTCAAACACTCTATTAGTTGTATACAGAAACTTTCTTATGAGCAACCTTGAATTTCTTGTCGGCTTGACAATCCCGATGCATGAAACCATCACTAGACGAAAGATGAGGAATACCCAATATTAGCTTCCTTTGCAACAGCCTTTTTGATAAAACTTAGATTGACTTGTCAAAGTCTTTTATGCCAACTTAATACATAATTTATTATAATAGAAAATCATGTGAAAGTATCTTCTTTGTGTTCAGAATGTGCAAAAACTTAAGAAGTTTTGATATCATGTTTTAATTTGTGAAAATCCATTATTTTCAGGAAAACTTCAATCATTGACAGCACGGATCGAGTAAGGTACAAGATGGATGCGGTAAAGCAAACTCCTAAGCTTTGAGCGAAACATGAGCATAGTGGTCATTCTGGAGTTGAGAGCAAGCAATCAACGCATGTGATAAACATATTTAGCAGAGAAATGCAGTGAGCTCGAGCCCAGTGGATATGATACTTGGTTTTCTTTCTTTCTTTCTTTTTATTTATTTTTTTATTTTCAAAATACAAAATCCAAACTCAATTTTGTTTCCTTAGATAAAAGTGATTCACTTCTTGAATATATAAGCGAATATATTGAATTCAGTCCCCAGTGGATATGGTACTCGAATTTTATACTATAACTTGACCCGTGCACTTATAGATATTGCACATCAGGCACCCTAGAAGTGTTTGCATGGAATATATATTAGGGCAAAGTCTAGTGATGGATAGGGTTGCTTTAATATCTTCTCCAATCGGCACTTCCCTTCGTTAGACTTATTGCGGTGGAACTCTTGACCGATCTATAATGGACGGTCACACTTACGAGAAATTGTTAAGTAAGTTAATAATTTCTTGACAAAATAAATGGTAAATAATTTTTATAGGAATAAGAGTTATTTTGGTATAATAATTGGTTGAGAATGTCTCAATCTAGTGAAGGAGTGACTGACTAACCTTTGGTGGCTGTCATTCTAAATCATTGAATTATAATTGCAAAATTAAATGAAATTAGGGTTCGTGATTTACTATGCTAAATATGATTGGTTTTAAAGAGTTACGCAAAATTTAACATAGATAATTTATTTTGTTTCATCAACATAGAAATGACTAGCGCAGTAATTTCCTTGCTAGGTGCTGAGAAATTAAATGACGAAAATTATACAACTTGGAAAATCACGATTAATACTGTTTTAGTCATAGATGACCTGAAATTTGTCTTGATTGAGGAATGTCCTCAAGTCCCTGGACCCACAACGTCACGAAATGTCTGCGATGCCTATGACAAATGGATAAAGCCCAATGACAAGATTGAAATCTACATTTTGGCAAGCTTAACTAAAGTCTTGGTCAAAAAGCAATGAGAGCATGATCGTTGCACGCGAGATCATGGAGCCACTCCATGAGATGTTTGGTCAAAAGTCCTCACAGCTCACACAAGACGCACTCAAGTTCATCCTCAACTCAAGGATGATCGAGAAATCATTTGTTAGGGAGTATGTCCTTAATTTGATGGTCCACTTCAATGTGACCGAGATGAACAAGGCTATCATAGATGAGTCCAGCCATGTTAGCTTTATTCTGGAAACACTTTTTAAGATTTTCCTACAGTTTCATAGCAATGCTGTATTTACCACAACCTTACCACCATTCTCAATGATCTGCAGACTTATGAGTCCTTGATAAAATTCAAAGGACAACATGGGGAGGCAAATATTGTTAGTTTCTAAAAACATTTCCATAGGGGTTCGACCTCGGGGGCTAAGTTTGTACCTTCTTCCTTTTGTACAAAAAATGGAAGAAGAAGAAAGGTGGAAAGGGAAATAAAGCTACCCCTGCTGCTGCTGTCCAAAAAGGGCAAAAAGTGCCAAAGTTGCAAAGGGAATCTATTTTTGTTGCAACTAACTAAACCTTTTGATATGTTGATGCCTATTGATGAATTTAAATAGTAACAGGAACATTTGTGACTTTATTCTTTTGCAATTGAATTTAAACAACTTGAACTTAAAAGTATAATTAAAATGGGAATTAATTCGATTAAAAGATCCTAGCTTAGGGATTTCGGAATTCATTAATTTTCTTGGTTGCTCATCAAACTCAAAAAAAAATTATTTACATGTTCAATTTTATTCTTGGCTCGCTAGCTTAACTATGAGATTGAAGCTAACACCCTATTGAAATAATCAATTTCTTAATTAGTCTAAATGTTTAATTAATCGGTTCCAAGTAGAGGCCTAATAAATTAAATGCTGCATTAAGCTTAGGCAGTCTAGCCAACTTCATTAGCAACGAGGTTAGCCCTAAATCACTAACGACTTGATTCTTGAAGAATTAGTCATGCAATGTAGCGAAAAGGATTATCTTAGACAACCTACAATTTACGTACAAGCATGCTCTAATTTATGCCCTAATAAGATTCACACACAAAAATGCGTTCCTCTCTAGCAAAGTAAAGAAAAGACAATGGGTGATCAAACCATAATAATTTCCAAGCATAGAAATCAACATACAGTAGCAAACCAATGTGTTACAAGTCCTCACAACCAAGTCAAATGAATTTCATCACAACCCTAAGCTAAAAGTACTTACCTAGACACTCATAATGTGACAAGATGAGTTTTGAAGTTGAAATAAATGAAAAATACAAAGAAGTTAATGTTGGGAAGAAAAAAATATAGAGAAAATGAGGCTAAAGGCTCCAAAACCGAGAAAAGAACACCAAAATTTGACAAAATATGAATTTATAATTGGTCGGAGCGCTTAGGTGCTCAATGCCCTAATCGAAGGGCACTCGAAGTGCCACTCAAAGCACTTGGGTGTTGCCTAGTGTTGCTAGTTTATATACGTGCAAATTTGATCAATAAAACTATCTTAAATGAATACATATTTTTTGATCACCTGCAAAAGGGATCATTCATCAATAGAGTCTAACAGAGAGGAAATAATAGCGGGTAATGTGTTGTTAGCTCCTAAGTATGCATATTTCAAGTGTGCTGGTAGCACATTTAGTTTTACCATAGGGGGTGATATGTGAAAGCGCACACGTCGAGTAATAATATAGTTTAGAACGACCAAGGTTGAGTATCGTTCTCTGAAAAATTGGTTTGGTTAACTTTTAGCTACTTAGGGATTCTTCTAATTTTATTTAGGGAACCCTACTGTAAAGAAAACAAATGTAAATTAATCCTAGAAACCAAGGCGAAACCAAACAAAGACACCTAGGGTGATTATTTCATTGATGGATTAACTAAGTTAATCGAGTTCAACCTTTTCAAACATCTAATTATCAACTCATTATCATGTAATCAATTAATTAGGCACAATACTAAGTTCCTTTATTCTCGATCTCTATTAATCTTTTATCATTTACATGCATATTTTGTAAGCACCTAATTGGTAAGCACGTTCAAAAGCTTTAAGCGAATTAGTATTAATAATCTCATGTTGTGTAAAAAAAAAAAAAAAAAAAAAGAGCAAAATTAAAAAGGGAAGAGGAAAAAGAAAAGAATTAGAATTTAAAAAGAAGAAAAGAAAGAAAAAGAAAAAGAAGAAGAAAGGATAAGGATGGAGTTCGTCAGTTATAACTTTCACTGGACAGAAAATGTTGCCGACTTCTTTCTACTCATTTCCAAACTCAATTCTATGCTATTTTTCAGCTGCAGGTCATGGAGAGGTTGAAGAAGAGTTCTAGGACAATTTCGTGCAAAGTTTTGGATGATTTCATGGTAAAACTGAAGCTGAACAGAACCTTCATCTGCTGTCACGCAGCTCGAACCAGGCTTGGTGTTTGGTGAATATCGAGCTGAAGAGATTGAATTTTGGGCTGAAATTTTAAGGTTAGTAAGTTAACGCAATTTTGAACAACTTGTATGAAGGATGCTTGAGTTGAAATGGATTAGAAACATGTAAACTTTTAGCTGGAAGTTACTGATACAAAATTTCTGTGCAATCTGGAGTAGCATGGAGAAAACTTGCAATATCTGACAAACCAGGACGAGTTAAGCCACGAAATTTTGAGGTAAGCTAGAAAAAATATTTCTCTACAAGTTTGTAGAAGGAAAAAAGTTCTAAATCTGGATGAAAATATGACTTTGAATTGATAGAAGTGAGAACAAACAGGAAAGGAGGAAACTCTGCTGTCGGGTGTCGTTTGGAAGCAGGTAACGTTGAGGAATTAGAGCGTGAGTAGCGACACTAGTCTCGCTGGTCGTGCAAAGAAGATTTTTCTCTCACAAATCTCATTGGCTCTCACTCGGTATCGCTCCTCAGGTAGTCTCGCTAGTCTCACTTGTGCTGGTGTCGCTAGTGCCGTGACCTGTTGTGTAATTTCGTTAGTAAACTCGCTAGTAAGGTGAAATCTCGTTGGTAATCTCGCTAGTGACATAGAATCTCACTTATTATGTGTATTTTAGGAAAGAAAGGGGGTCTCAGTGGTGAATCATGATTAGAGTTTAAGTATGCACATTTAATGATCATGTAAAGGAAGTTTAAGGAAAGCGTAATGTGAGGAATGTGTATTTACAGGCCAAGAAGAGCTCAAAAAGGCATATAATCTGCTCAGGGCCTAAGGACAAGTTGTGAGTGACACTTTTCTTTCTTTGAAAACGAAGTTTATTGAAAATGTTTAGTTTGATTTTTTTTCTTATAAGTTATGGCTTTGAGATGAACTGTTTTCTTGAAAAGCATGATGTTTGATGATATTGTTCACAAGGCATGTTTTATCCGTTTTCTATAAGATGTTGAATGGCATGTTTTGAAGTGTTGTTTATCGTGATATATCTAATTTTCATGAAAGATTTTCATGTGAACTATTTACGTATAATACTGGTTTCTAAAATGTTTTAGAGGAGGCTCAATGTTGAAGGACATGAGAAGGCATGTGAGTTTCCTCGGGGCCCGGTACTGAAGGACTCGTAGAAGGTACTTGGGCAACCCGCGATATTCCTATGTGCACATAGAGGTTGTGACGTTGGATATGTTGAGTCTTGCTCCACCCCAACTAAGGTTGATATCGACGTTGAGTACGTTGAGTTTTACTCCGCCTCAACTAAGGATGTTTTCGACGTCGGGTGCGTTGAGTCTTGCTCCGCCCTGACTAAGGGACAGTTTTGAGAACGAACTGTTTTTAGTATACGATCATTTTGGCATGAACATATGTGATTTGTTTACATTGTTGAAATTATGATTTTACAGAAATGATTATTTGAATCATGTTTACGTTTATGGCGTTATTATGATTTTAACATGCCTGTTCCCGAACAAAAGATGGTTTTACAAAATTAGTCACTCACGGGGCTTTTAGCTTACGTTTTCCATGTTTTCTTTTCCTCCCAGGTAGCAAGGACGTTCCTGGTGCATTGCCTACTCCAACTCGCCCTGCTTAAACTTCGAGTTTCCAAAAACAGTTTATTTTCTCGTGTTGTACTTGTAAATAACTTAACACTGGTGGCATGTAGATTTAGTTGTTTATAAGTGGGTTATGAGAGAGTATGTTATAAAAGTGTACTGGGTACAGAAAGGATTATTATATTATGATCATGCCTTAATATGGCTAAATTCTATGAATGTATACGTATGGAATGTTTGTGCAGGAAGTTATGTAAGATGGGGCAATATGCGTCACAAGAGGGGTGATGTATATTGTCTTCACATCTCCTTTCAGGTTAAGTAGGTAATCGGAAAGGGGGTGTGACATATTTGGTTAACAGTTTAACATGTTAGTTCCAATCTAATGCTTTCTCTCTCAAGCAACGCATTAAATTAAAATTATTCAAACATTAGCCAATTGTTTGAAAACAATGAAGATAAGCATGCCAAAATAGTTCATGCATTCAATAAATTCAAGAACAATCGATAAAGTTCTCAATCCAAAAACTACATCAAAATCCCAAGGACAACAAATCAGTTACTCATGGCTACAATATCAATATAGACATTCATAATGCAAGAAAACTCAAACAAACAGAAGATGCAAGCCGAGTTCTTAGCTATTGTCCTTTAATCCGGAATTGCACTCCAAGGATCTACCCAAATCTCCAGTCCCTTGAAAGCTTTAAGATGTTGCCTCTACCAGAAATCAGCTCCCAGTGGAGGCCTTGACGACTCCACCCCCTACATAAACTCTCAAACTAGCCTCCTTTGTATAGCATATTTTCCAAAACTATGTAGGACTTAGATTTCTAAATGGATAAGTAATAGATAAATGTCGTCACTATTTTACTTGAAATTTCAAAAACAGATAAAAGAAAATCTAAAATATGAAGTTGTAGTTGGATAGAGTATTGAAAAATGAAGAAAACGATTGGTCATTCGGCTAAAATGGCCACTCGAACCAAAAGTTGTGACCAAATTATGAACTGCACATTTTAAAGCAGCGGGAAACCGCTACCTGTCACAATCACTTACTTTCGAATACGGGACGGGCGATTGTGTGACATTGCTCTAACTCGACGAGCAAGTCAGCCCGTACAAAAATCGTGGATAGCGGGAAAACTTGGGGTATGACGTAGCCTCTACTCGTGTTTTGAGAGAAAATGGTTTTATAAAACGAGAGAGAGGGAAAGCTTTGAAAACATCATTAAATAAAGCATTGAGGACTGACAATTGCAAGAAAGCTTGTTTGCAAAAAGTACGACAATACTTGGTTGGGGAGTCAACTAGTGGGGTTCCCTATAGTATATTCTAAGCAAAAACTAGTATGCCAGCCTTGCATATCAAAACTGGCGAAACATCACTCGAAAGGAAAACAACATGAAAATGAAAACAACTTCCTAAGCTATTTACAAGGCATAAATATAAGGTGGTTGAGGGTGGTTTGGGCATTCGGCCATAGGCAAACACTCCCTGGACAAGCATGCTCAAGACGCTGCCCACGTAGTTTTCACGCCATGTTTTGCCCTAATTCACCTCTTTCATCAACTTTGACCCATTCTCTTGCCCTAGGTTAAAATTTGACCTATTAATAAGGTATTTTCGTTATTTTAATCTCAAAATAGCTCGTTCTGGTCCAAATGCTCGATTCGTACAAATTAAACATAAAAATGCATTGATGAACACAAATTAATAATAAAACTAACGAAATTCTAAGCCTAAAAACACACTTTTTTGAATTTTTTTGACCATCCACAACTTAGAATTTTGCTAATCCCGAGCAAAGAAATAACAGGACTATAGGAAAATTCAAACAAGCATGCAAGCGACTCAAAATCTCATCATTCAAAATAAACATATTAGATCCATAAGTAGAAACTTTTGAGCACATCCTAACATTAAGAGTTTTCAATGCCAAATTTTATCATCTCTCACGTGTGTGTGTGCAAGCCTTTTTAATTAAGTCATACTACATCGTCATAATTTTTAAATGAACCTCTCTAGTTTTCCCCTACTCTAGCATCATGCATGTCACACTCTACTTTTAAAAAATTGATGCGTTGAAGAGCCTATAAAGAAAAGAAGTAAGAGGCCATGTTTGTGACAACCCAACTTTTAGCAACCAATGCGTTTAAAAGTCTGAAGGAAAGGAATAAAAGACCATGTTGGACGCATGGTCGAGACTGAAGTAACGCATAGTAAAAGCGGACGTATAGGAAGTACTCAAGCACTTAAAGGGAAAGAAGTAAGACACACAGACTTCTATTATAGGATATTTTCAAGTGTTGGAAAGTAGAAGGTTGTGAAGTAGACATAAAAACCATGGTGAACGCGTGCTAATTCATCTAAAGAGAAATAGTTAAATATAAGGCAAATGTTAAAAGAATAACCTTGGAAATAATCAAGGAATGACTAAGGATAGGAAGATGGTCATGGACATAGGATGGAAGTAAACGCAACGGGACCAACGCCTAGAGGAAGAGCTTGAGAAGGATTTGTTGTCGTTGATACTTAGTGGTATTGTGTAGGCATTGGATTGTAATAGAGCGGCTATACGTGGAGGGTGAACACGAATGGTTGTTGTAAGCGAAAGTAGTCGCCGCGTCGACGGGAGAAGAAACGTATCTGGCTTATCATGCGTTGAAATCCCTATGCGTTGAGACAGTTATCTCTACGTGTCAAAGACGGTAGTATAGTTGTTTAAGAGCTAGACAAGTAAGTAGGGAAGCTCAAACCTTAGAGGAAACTCAATAAACGCATGAGGACGTTGTACGAATTGAATGGCTGACTATTTGAAATATTTGACAAATAAGATAAGTTATAAAGGCCAGGTGGCTTCATATAAACTTGACACCTTAAAATAAGAATGTGTTAATAAGGTATGTTAAGTGTTTCATGCAAGGCGACACTTGGACTAATGCATGATTAGTTAGACATGCAGTGCAACCTGTAGCAACCAAGTGGTAAAAGGAGAAGGAAAGATGAATGGCGAACCGCTATAAATAGGACTTTGAGGAGGGAAAGTAAGGACTAATGACTTTGGAGTAAGAAATCTTGAGAAAAGGGTAGGAAGAAGGTATTCCTGATAAATTTAATCATCCAATAATAAAGGAAGATGTCTTGCCTCGGGGTCGGCCTTGCGTTGAGAACAACATTATGTTCAAGGTGAACGCTGCGTCCAAAATTGGATGATGCGTTCAAGTTAGGCTTTACATCCAAGAGAAGTCAACACATCCAGAAAAAGGAAAGAGTTAGGAAACACCTTGAGTTAATTATCAACCTTGCGTTTTAAAGGCAGGGTTGCGTCCAATCAAACTGACAGAAGAACGTCAATCTTGCGTTCCAAAGTTAGAACGTTGCGTTCAACTGAGCTACCAGAGGGTAGAAGCAGCTACCTTGTGGGTTAGAAGCTGAAGCCTTGCGTTTAAGAAGCTCGAGAAAACAGGGATTTGAAAGAAAAAGGGAAAAATTCCTTAAGAGATTTGTGAGTGACTCTTTCCTTTCTTCGAAAATGAATTTTATTAAAAATGTTTTTACGTGATATGGCTTTGAGATGACTGTTTCTGCGAAAAGCATAATGTTTGAATATATTGTTCAAAAGGCATGTTTTATTTGATTGCTTTATGATAACGAAAGGCATGTTGCAAAATATTGTTTAACAAGGAACTTCCTGTTTTCTGCAAAAGATTTAGATGAACTATTTATGTAAATTGATGGATAAAATATTTTAGAGGAGGCTCAATGCTAATAAGGCATGTGAGTTTCCCCGGGACCCTGAACTTGGGTAACCCGCTGATAAAATGTTTTAGAGGAGACTCAATGCTAGTAAGGCATGTGAGTTTCCCCGGGACCTAGTGCTTGGGCAACCCGCCTATAAAATGTTTTAGAAGAGACTCAATGCTAATAAGGCATGTGAGTTTCCCCAGGACCCAGTACTCAGGGACATGAGAAGGTACTTGGGCAACCCGCCATATTCCTATGTGCACATAGAGGTTATATGCTGGTGCGTTGAGTCTTGCTTCGCATCGAGCCTTGTTCGTTTTCGACGTTGGAGTGTTGAGTTTTGCTCCACTTCAACTAAGGGAAAAATATTGCAACTAAACTGTTTTCCTACGATCTGAAAATCATGTACGAGTTGATAACGATTTTATATGTTTTAGAACGGATTCACGAGATTGGCAAGGTTTTGCGAAAGAACTGTTTTAGTTGAACTCTCGTGTTAAATCCTTGTTTTATGTGCATTGTTTTGGCAAGCCTCTGTTTGAACTAAAGATAGTTTTTACAAAACCAGTCACTCACGGAGCTTTTAGCCCACGCTTTCCTATTTTACTTTATTTTCCAGATAGCAAGCGAATTCGGGATGCTTTGCCGACACAAAAACCTCGTCTGGGCTGTTTTTGGCAGAAACGGGTGGACAGTGAACCTTACAGAGGAGTCAGGGTTACTGTCTTCACATCTCTTCTCAGGTTAAAGGAGGAAAATCTGGGAAGGGGTGTGACAATGTTGGACGCATGGTCAGGACTAAGGTAACGCATGCTAAAGGTGGGCGCATACTAATTTATCATAAAGGGATAATCTGAATAACCTTGGATTACAAGCCTAAGAACGCATAGAGGGATAATCAAGGAATCCTCAAGGATAAGAGGAAGATCAAGGACGCAGAACGAAGTAGAGGTGAACGCAAAAACGCGTGAAGGGTGGTTTTGAGTTGGATTTGGTTAACAAGGGTAAATTACATCGTCGGATGTGTGATCACACAAGAGAAGGATTTGTAGTTAAGACTTGATATAAGGGAAGAAAGTTGGACGCGTAAGATAAGCTTATAAAGGCTAGGTGGTTTCATATAGACTTGACACCTTATAAGTAGGAGGTGTTAGAAGGTATGTTAATTATTGCATACAAGGTAACGCTTGGATAAATACATGGTTGGTTAAGTATGCATCGTGACATGTGGAAACAAGTGGCAAAAAGAGAGGAGAAGTAGTATGACAAGCCCTTCATTCCAAAGCTATAAATAGGACCTTGAGGGAAAAGGAGCGACTGATGATGCTGAAGTAAGAATTCTTGAGAGAAAGGGGAGAGAGAAGGCAGGAAGGAGGAATCCTTATGCCCGAGTAGAAGTCTGCGGCCAAGAGAGAATATATTCTTGACAACTTAGCTATCTTGTGTTAAAGAAGTTATCTTGCGTCTAAGGGGTCAACCTTGCGTCCAAGAGAGGTTGACGCATCCAAAAGAGAAGTAAAGAAGAGTTAGGCTGCACCTCGCGTTAGCTATCAACCTTGTGTTCAAGGGTAGGGTTGCGTCCAACTGAGTTGACAGAGGAATATAAAGCCTTGCGTTCCAGGGTTAGAACGCTGCGTTCGAGAAGTTCAGGAAAGAGGAAATAGTGAAAAGGAGGAGGAACTATTCTTGAGCAAGTATAATGTAGCATGACAGTTCCCGTTGCCGGTCAAAGTCGAGGCTTGTCAAGAGTTACTGGTATCACCGTTCTAGGAAGTGTAGTTTAATGGATATAAAGGAAGTTCGACAGTGGAAGTCGACCAGTAAGTCGATGACTGTTGTTTTCACGTTCCGTCTTGGGCTACAGGAGGGTAGTTCTGGACGGGGTGTGACAAGTTGGTGTTAGAGCATGGTTTACGAAAAACTTGGGGAAAGTCAGGTGAAGTTTAGCGATAAGTTGAAAGAAAAATCAAGAGATATTATTTAGAAAAGAAGTAAAATAAGAAAAGGTTATAGAATTAGGACGTTTAGGTGACAAACCTCGACGGCAACGTGTAAGCGGAACTTGGAATGCTACCTGCAGTTTTTGAGAGGAAGATTGAATTCGATCAATTTAAATATGAAAGTTGCAATATAGTAAGATTGCGGAGGAAATTGATTTGAGCAATCGGGCAAACTAAGGTAGGTATATGCCGGAACTTCGTAAGCTATTATAAGGCTTAGGAAAGTTTAAAAGGAAATCCAGTAGGTATGAATTTAAATTAAAAGTCTGTTGAACAATTTGGTGATTGATTAATGATAAGATAGCATGAGAAAGATCCCGGAAATAGAATAGGGATTAGAAGAAATTTAAGCCTATTAAGTCGGAAATTTTTAAGACAGGAAATATAAGTTTGTAAAAATTTCGGCTATATAAAGGAGTTCTATGCGTTGAGAGGAAGGAAAGGAGAAAAGATGTTCATGTCTGTGTAAGTTATGGATTAAGAATAAGTCATAGGTAAAGTTGAAAGAAATCATGATACGCGATTTGGAATATTATTAGAAGACAAGATGACCTATGAATTTAAGAAAATTTAAGTATTACAACTATGTGTAGAAGCAAAAATATGCAATACAGAAGACTAGTTGGACACTTGATTTGATCTATCATGCATTGATGGTGTTGGAACTTATGCCCTAAAGCCTCGTAATTTATTAGTTGATTAATTTAATTAGTAATTATGCAATATTAATTTATACAGTAGCAAAAAATATGGGTAGATGATGTTCAAGAAATAACCTAAAGGTCTATAGTATATGAACAAGGTAGGGTACCATATCCTTGTGATACTACAAATATGACCCACTTTGTAGTCCTGTAGTTAATGAATTAATATTAATTTAATTAAAGAGTTTAATTAATTAATCAAGGATCGTTGAAGCTTATAATCTGTAGGTCCATAAGATCCCTTGCTGGCTCATGAAGGACCAACAAGAATCAATTATGATTAAAAGAAAATTGGACATGTTCAAAATTTGGTGGGAAAATGTTAATTGTATTGGGTATAGTTAAATACATGTTTTATTATAAAGTTTATTTGAATGAGATTCAAATTATAACTTTATAATATGGAGAGTTAATTTATTTGAATGAGATTCAAATAAATAAATTATCTAATATGAATAAGATTCAAATTAAATAGATTATGGGAGAATTAATTTATTTGAATGTAATTCAAATAATTGATTATTAATTTTGATGATATCCAAATATAAATAGGTCATCTAATTTGAATAAGTTTCGAATTAAATAAATAATGGGAGAATTTGTTAATTTATTTGCATTGGATTTGAATAATTAATTTTTTAATTTGAATATCATTCAAATTAAAGATTATGCAGAAGTTAAATATTTAAATACGATTTAAATATTTTAAACCCTTTAATATGAGATATTATTTGGGTAGATATTTATTAATATTACATACTATTAAATATTTAATTTGTAAGCTTTGCAGAAGGTTATCTTAATAGAATTAGGGGTAACCCATATTGTTCTATAAATAGGATCCTTGGGAGCCCTCATAGAACACACACTCTACAGTCATTCTATAGAGATTTCTCTCCTAAGAAAATTCTCCCTCTTTTAAAAAAGGTTTCTCTAAAAATTCATCTTTCTCATTCCCTCTTCTCTTTCAAGAGCGGTTTGCACAAGCCGGATCCTTGCCAGAGTCATAGCAAGGAAGATCTTTTAGAAAAAGGAAGACTTTAAGGAGAAGACAATCAATGCGAGGAGAAGTGTTTGTTGCATTTGTGGATTGACAAAGGTATGCGTTTCAATATTTTTAGCTTGAATGATTCATATTATGATAGCCTTATGTCCTGCTTGTGAATTAAATAAAGTCTCGTAGTTAAACACAACTTTTCCTATAAAAACCCAAGTGTAAGTTTTGATAAGGTTCTTGGAGAGTCCAAGGTCGAATGCAGGGGTTTATGATAATTCTATGTTAGGACTTTGTTGATTTAAGACAATGTTTATACAAATGATGTGTCGAAAAGAATGCATTGAAAAATTTGCAGATGGTTTAATTACAAATGGGTACAAACAAGAGTGAAGATAGATTGGTGAACATGGAAGGTGATATGTGGAATGTGATGATGGTGAAAATGTCAAGTACAATTATAGTCAAATAGTAGATGTTGATAAATGGAAAAATCAATGGAGAAAGTAGGGTTGATGGAAGTTCACTAACATTTTCCTAGGTAATGCATTAGCAGATGTTCATGTCCTAGACACTAAAATTGATAACTAACCTCTCGATGCTTCTATGCCACATTTATCTTATCTCCAAGATTCATGTAAAGTTTCCTATAGACAAAAGACTAACTTTATCTCTAAAGTCAACTCTTTGCTTGTTTGAATGGAAATTTTAATCACTTACTCTCTCAAGCAATTGATCATTCTTACTTAAATCTATTTGTTCGATAGATTCATGCAAAGTATTTTGCACACATCAAATAGGATGAACTCAACTGATGTAAAACTTTGGGAAATGCTAGTTTAATCCACTCAACCCATTAAGAAATTAGTTAGCCATGATAGAGAATGAGAATGATATGGATGAATAGAAATATTGAGCAAACTGATTTATATTGAAGAAAATGTGAGTCTTTCAATTTCACTATCTTAATTCAAATAAGAATGTCTAGAAAATAAAGCAAGTATTGAAAGAAGAGTCGAGCCGCCGGTTGCAACGTCTTTGTTTTGGAGGCTATGAGTGGTGGTTGTTTTGAAGTAATTGCACAGAGGAATGGAGATGAACTCTCACTTTCCAAGAGGAGAATTTGAGCTCTCACTCATAATTCCTTAGAGAGAAGCTCGAGGTTGAAGATGGAAATGGAGGTGAAGGAGATTCGGTAAAGCTTTCGCTATTTCGTCTCTTAATGTCTTGAAGTTGCACTCTTGTGGGCTATATATAGGTGTCCAAAAGGTAGTCCTCATGTTGCCTGACACCTTTGCATTTAATCTCATGCCCTGCTGCATAGACTTCTTCACATCACAAGTTCATTGGGCTTGTCATTACTTTGTCAAATCAGTCGTCCACTTGTATTTTGACACAATAGTCACCGCCCATTCATCCATGGATTTATTTTCTTCTTGATTCATCTCAATGTCGGGTTCTTCGACATGCATATCAACTTGTTGACTTGATCTCACTTTGTCTGGTAGCGTGTTGGATTATCCTTGGTTGTTTTCAACTTCTTCTCATTCGAATCCTACGTCCAAAAGATACAAAAATCATAATTTCCTAGATAAAGGATCTTGTAAATAACTTGAATGCAGAGTTGATCTTTTTACACTATTTTCTTCTCAACTTAAAGTATTTTCTTCTAAATTATCTTAATTATTCTAATTAAGAACTACAATAACTTGTATTTCTACAAGTTATTAGTATGGTGCTTAACATTTTTTTCTAGTTTTTGTATTTTTAATTCTTTGAAGAAATCAAAGAATGCGATCACATGCTTCTGCCGGGATTCAAATCCCTTCAAATGGTGCCTATCCTTGATTCACTACATGAAACCTAGGTGGAGTCCTTCTGTTTACTAGTGGCAATTTGGCCTCCCATGTGATCAGTTTGTTGTTATTGGCTTCCTCCCTATGAGAAATTTGGATGATTTCTCCATACAAGATTGTAAGTCTTTGAGCAAAGATTGTTGCTCACGAAATAAACTGATTGAGGATTCTATGGTCACATCTCGTATAGATGTGATTCATTGCATCCCACGCAGCTTGGTGCAATTCCTTAATACAATGCATTTAATTGATTAACATTTCCATGGTCTATAGCAACCCAGCCATTATGTCAATTTCTGCAATTAGTTGGGCCATAAAATTGATAACACCTAAAATGTGCTATCTCAGTGCCTTTAATCTAGTTTGATTATGAAGTTAAATGTGTTTATATATCCATATTTGTAGGCATCTCAAGCAAACCATGCATTCAGGAGCATTACACGCATTCTGAACTTACCACTGGACTTGTTAAGGGTTAATTTTGAGCAATTGGAAGTTAAATAGAGCAACTAGACTTCAAACGAGTGAAAAAAGATAAAAATGCCCAAAGGAGAGTTGCATCAGGTGCTCAAGACTTGAGAGTGTGCAATAGGGGATCAGTACTCCCCTGTAGCACCGCAACTCTTCAACCTATTATAAATTGATTCTTCCGATTTTCTCTCCACTTTCTTCCCTTCCACTTGTATTTTTCTTCCTTTTCTCTCATGTTACCATAGAGACAATGTTAGATCTTGTCTTCTCCATCGCCATGGGAAGGTAAGGTTTATGGGTTTCTAATTTAGGAGATTGGACTTTGTAACTTTTTGGAGTTTTATCTTAATGTAGTTCATATTTTGGTATGGGTTTCTTCTCTGAATTTAATGTGTTGCAATTGTATTTTCTCTTCATTGTCTGATAAACTACTTGAGATTGTATGGTTGCATGCTGAAGGATTAACTCACAGTACGTGACATGTAATTAGGGGTTAACCTTCAAAAAGCAAAAGACTTAGATTAAATTGCTTGATTGTGTGTCAACCACAAATAAGTAATGCTTTAATCGACCTAGGGAACTGTATTGAGTAATTAATTAGACGATGGAAGTTAGTTATTCATTTGAACTTAATCCCTAAAGCGTATAGCGGTTAGTTAAGTATATTAGTACGAATTCATCTATACATATTTAGCTAATTAGGTAATTAGGATCATTGGTTGGTTGATAGCAATTGTGACACCCCTTCTCGAGCTACCCTCTTTAACCTGCAAAGAGGCGTGACGCAGCAGACATCGACCCTTTTTCGGCATCTACTGTTAGTTTAACTCTCCTCAAATCCTTACCAAGCACTTGATAACAAAATTATAACTCACATCCAATCCATACACAATAAACTTAAATTTATAATAATATCAACAGAATTTTTACACACTTCCACTTCTTAGACCCCGAGATATACAATGCTAGGTTTAAGTATAAATATTTACAATATTCAAACTAAGTAGCAGATCCAGACGAGTTTGACGAGCAGGCTAAGCATCCCAGTTCCGCTCGCTACCTGGAAAGTAGAAAAACATTTGAAATCATGAGCTAGGTTGCCCAGTGAGTGACAAGTTTAGAAAAACTATGCTTAGCTTAAAAGTTCAACGAAATCATGCTTGAATATCAAATAAACATTTGCATATTTTTGAAAGACTTTCCCTTAGTTGAGGCGGAGTAAACTCAACGCTGCTCAATGTCGAAATCAACCTTAGTCAGGGTGGGTAATCTCAACACACCTAATGTCGAATAACCTTAGTTGTGTGGAGTAATCTCAACACTACAGTGTTGAATTTTCCCTCTATGCGCACATAAGAATTATAACCTAATGCTCTTGTACCTTCTTTAGTCCTTCAGTACCGTGGTCCCAATATTAAGGCTACCCATATGCCTTCTTTATGTCCTTCGACATTGGGGACAATCTATTGTATTTAGGTTGCCTATTTGCCTTCTCCATGTCCTTCGGCATGAGGACCATTTTGTGAAAAAAAAACATGCTTTCTAAAAATTAAATCATTTGTAAATATGAGATAAACAATTTTTCAGAATTTTCAAAGTATTTCTCAAACAACATGCTTTTCACAAGGCTCGACATCATAAACATCATGCTCAAAATCATGTAAAAGCATGTTCAAAATCATATAAAGAAACATATGCTTTATCAAATCCAACTCATGCCAAAAATCTTATATTTTGCGAATAAACTGAGCATATTAGAATATTGAGAATATAAATCATTTAAAATGAAATTATGTCACTCACAAGTTGTCTTGGACTCTTAGTGAGTTAACTTCCCTTAGCTCTTCCTGGCCTGTAATAAATTATTTCCTTTGTCAAATATCCTTAAAATTCCCTTCATGGCATAATTTAAGTCAATTTAACTCAAAAAGGCTCATCCACAAACACAAACTAACCAAAATGTCCAAAAGTTGCAAGCAGCCCTAGGCGTGTCTAACAGCCTTGCAACACACTCACTCAGCCCGCCTAACCTCAAATGTGCGGCAATCCTCACATAGGCACGCTGTCCCGCACGCCCAAAACCAGCCTCGTACACACTACCCTCGTGTGCAGCAGTCTTTACACATCTACTGCCGAAATAACCTCAAAAGAGGTAGGGCGTGCACGCATCTTCCGCTACATGCGTCAACAGCTAGTGTCAGATGCCTTAGCAAGAGTAGCTAGACTTCTCTCGCTCAACCCTTGCATGCATGCAGCGCCACCCCTGCTCACCAATGAGACCTATCTCAGCCCCACAGCTTGCACACGAACAACAACACACATCACTCATTAGCGTGCACGCCTGCACGACTAGTGGCATGTTGGCCTGCTCCTTGGATGTCCAAAAAATGTCAAAATAACCTCAAAAGATTTTTACCTTTGGCCACTAGTTTAGCTTGTCTGCACGCATAACTATTCAAAATGCACCCGACAACCTTAAAAATGTTGTCTTCACTTCCAGCTGCCAAAAGTAATATTTCTAGCGAAAATTAGACTTTACTTCCTCTTATAAACTTTTAGATAATTGCCTTGGCTAGCTTACCTCAAAAGTTTTGCCAATAAATTCTCTTCTACTGCTAGATATCAGTAATGCTTGCTGCTATGCTTAAGTTTACCTAATAGTTGGAGCAAGCTTAAGTTTCCGATGGAATTCGAGTTTTTCCTCAATGGGTTTCCTTCTGGTAGCCCTCTCGGTGAAATTAGACTCAATTTGGAACAATTTGGTCGAAGAAACTCGCAAATAGCCCTAGTAAATTGCACACACTAGACTCATTTGTCAATTTATAGCCTCCAATGAAAACTGCATGCAAAGTCCCAACTTGCCACCTCCTATTTGCATGCAAGCCCATGCCACACTTAACCCAATTTTGACACCTAATCTAGCTCTGTTTAATACTTAAGCATCAACTTTGCTTAATCAAGAAGGAATAGTGGATGTGACCTTGGCAAGAATTTCTCCACGCATGATCAAGCACACTTTTGAGGTTAGTTTGCTATCCTTCTAGCTACCCATGCACGTAGCCCTTGGCTGATGGTCGCCTAGCTTGGACGCATAGCCACCATGCGTCAAGCCCTCTTACTAACCTCAACCAACACATCTAAGCTCATGGACACCTAACCTCACTTGCCCAACAAGCAACGTATCACCACCTTCAACCATGCTCACCATGGACGCATCCCTCATCAAACAAGATGCATCACTCACACTCTCTTGGTGGCTTGGCTACTTAAAGTCTCCCACACATGCTCCAACACTTAGCCATCTTTCTTGCCGGCCACAGACTACTCGACTACTCCATGACAAGGGCTCTTACCTGCCTACTTTAGCCAAGAAGGTTGAGAATGAAAGTAGGGCATACAACAATCCTTTTTGGGCGTAATCTAATTCCCAAAAGACCACTAATAAAATAAATTTATAAGCTCCGACCTATACTACAAGAATGCAGTATAGATGGCAAGACCAGGTTTGTTGCGAGGGCGGGGGGGTTGTGCGTTGCTGTTTGCAATCGAATTTAATGGGCATGAATGTAAAAGTGTTAATTAATGTGGGAATTAAACTGGATTAAAAGGCCTAGCTTAGGGATTTTGAAATTCATTTATTTGCTTGGTTGCTCATCAAACTTAAAAGATTATTTGCATGCTCAATTCTATTCTTGGTTAGCCAGCTTGACTATAAGATTGAAACTAACGCCTTTTTAAACTAATCGATTATTTAATTAGTCTAAATGTTCAATTGATCGGTTCCAATTAAAGGCCTAATTAATTATACACCGCATTAAGCTAAGGTAATCTAGCCAAGTTCATTAACAATAAGAAAAGCCTTAAATTACTAATGATTTGATTCTTGTACAATTAGTCATGCAATGTAGAAAAGTGGATTATCTAAGACAACCTACAATTTACATACAAAATGCTCTAATTTGTGCCCTATCTATTCACACATTAAGAAATGCATTCTTCTCTACTGAAGCAAAATAAATACAATGGGTGATCAAGCCATAATAATCTCCAAGCATAGACGTTTAAGTACATCAAGAATCCAAAGAAAACAATAGTAAACCATTAATTACAAGTTATCACATCCAAGTCAAATGAATTTCATTCTACCCTAAGCTAGAAGAACTTACCTTAGCCATTCATAATGTGGCAAGATGAGTCTAGGGAGAAGAAAATATTGAGAAATTGAGTGTAAAGGCTCTAAAATGGGGCTTGGAATGACCTAAATTTGCCAAAATTTGTATTTATAACTTCTCGGAGTGCCTTGGCACTAGGGCAACACTTGGGCATTTCTTGTGCGTGCATGTCAAAATCTAGAGTGCCTAACCGCTCCCCAAATGCTTGCTCTCAAGTTGCAAATGTAACACCCTAATCCTTTACCTAAGTACTTAAGACTTATAAAAAAAAAGAAACTAAGACAAAGGGGGTAAAAACTTAGAACACAAACTTGTGGAGTTAGAGAATTTTGGAGACAGAAAATCTAGGCTTGTGGAGTTAGCCAAAGTCTCGGAAAATCTAGGATGTTAGAAAGATTAGGTAAAAGCCAGCAAGATTAGCGAGACTAGGCAAAAGCTAGCAAGACTAGCAAGAGCCAGCGAGACTAGCGAGATTAGGCCAAAAATTAGCGAGACTAGCGAAGACCAGATAGAGATTAGTGAGACCAAGTAGTAACCAACGAGACTAGTGATAACTTGTAGAAATACAAGTTATTAGTGTCTTTCTTTTAGAAAAATAGAGTTTAAATGGAGAATCATGCAGTAGATTGGGTTAAATTCCATTGATAAATCTCCCTATGCGTTTTGCTCATGTGAATTGACGAAGATAAATGTTTTGAAGCTTTTTTAACCCAAAATGCATGTTTTGATGTAGGAACGCAATGAATGCGTTATCAATCAAAAACACAAGGCAGCCGAAGATCAGACAAAAATCTTGAGAGATTGCCAGGGGATTGATGTGCTTGATCTGCGGCTAAAGTGGTGGATCTAAATTGAACCGAAAATCATGCGATTCGGCGAGAAAGACGCAAGGCAGCAATTCAGCCTCCAATCATGCAGATTTGTCAGTGATTGCAATGCAATATCTATAAAAGGGCAAACCTGAAGGCTGAAAAGGAGGTTGAATCTCTCGGAAGAATTCCTAAGTGACAGCAGAGTTCTCTCCAGACGACAACCAGAGACGGATAACTCAAGAGAGAAGAATCTTCCCTCTGCCTGACCACTTCACAGCAGAAACCACGCTACCACCTCGACGAGCTTAAGAGATTAAGTAGTCACACCATTTCATGCTTTCTATCTTTTTCTTACTTACTTGTGTTTTAGTTTATTGACAAGAGATTGTATTTTCTAAGACATTTGTCCCGTTCATTAATTTATACAACTTCCATAGCTATCCATTTCTTATCAATTTCCATTCGCTATTTATCATCCATGAGTAACTAATTCTCTTGAGGGTTATGGTTGTATTATCATCTAAATAAGAACCATAGTTTTGACTATTCGATCTTGTCGATTGTACTTTAATCTAATGCTTATCTCCATCTAGCTAATTGATATAAGTAGTAATAATGAGACTGCTCGAGAGAGTAAGCGATTGTGGAACTCAGTTGACAAGCCTAAGAAGTGTTGTCTAGACATAGAAATAACCATGGTACTTAACACTCTCCTATGCGTTATAGAGATATAAGCATAGTGGCTAACAACCGCGAGGTGCAGTTTAGAGTTGCTGGTATGAAATAGATCTCACTATACATTTCTGAATTTAAATGATAACCAACCCAGCCCTGCTTTTACCATTCATATAATTCCATTAGTTGAACTTTGTTGTGTCGCATACCTATCCACTCCATCACTTTAGCTTAGTTTTATTGCTTTTTATTTTCATAAAATGCATCACTTCTCCCCATTTTCTTATGAAGCATATAACTTAGATAATCCAACGAATTCATCTGCACAGTCCCTGTGTTTGACCTCAGACTCACTGCAAAAACCTCATTCTTTGCTTATACTTGGGTGAAGAATAGGAAAACTTGACAAATTAATATCACATATATATAGCACGTTAGAACGCACAACAACTGGCAACAAACGAGACCAGCGAGAGGAACGAGATCAAGGAAAACCAGCGAGGTTTGTGAGATAGAAAGTGGTCAGCAAGACTTAGCGAGACTAATCTCATTGCTCCTCTAGCAAGACTTGCAGGGAGAACCGGCAGAAAGCATTTTTCTGCAATATTAACCGAATCTTTGATAAGTTTTGGCTATATTTTGAGACTGACGCTTCATAAAGGGAGGTATTGAACTACATGGCCAAGAATACATGCACGGCACCATGTGTTTTGATGGATGAAAAAGGAAGCATGCAAGTAGACATTTGGAAGGTAAGATGTCAAAGAATTGGCTGAAGTTTTTGGCTATAAATAGGGATCATTTGTGAAGGAAATTTCATCATTCCCAGCTGAGAGTACCTAAGGAGAGAAAAGAGAGAAAGGAAAAGAGAAAAAGGAAAGAAAAGAGAAACTAAGAGAGAAGGAAAGAAAAGAGTGGCGTAAATAGAGAGAGGTAGACCGAGAGATAGAAAAGAGAAACAAAAAGGCGAGAAAGACAAAGAGAAAGGAGTTGGAGAATTTCTTTTGGAAGATTTCTTTTAAGGAGCTCGAGATTCTCAAACGGGTGCCGGTCAATTTCTCCGTTACTATTATGGTGAGTGGTTGATTTTATTTTCGTGATAGAACGTAATTATATAATGAATGAATAATAGCAGGTTATGAGCTTTAATTGATAAATATGGTTTACTGTATAATACGTGTTATGGTGAGATATCGGATAATTTGTCAGTTGTTAGCATGATGTTGTAAGCATGCTAGGATAACTATGTACATATCAAGCTTATTGGATTTATGGAATGTATATATATATATATATATATCAAGTTACTTGAATAAATAGTATTTGTGTATCGAGATTGATTGATTGATAGGTCGTGAGTGGACCAGGATTTGTTACCGCACATGATGGTCAGGGGGTCAAACGAACCTAGTTCTGAGCCCACGGGAGGTGCCTGAGGGGATGGTCAGAGGGTCGATGGGCCTAGCTCCTGAGCCCCGATGGTAACCAGTAGGAACTATGTGTGCACATAGAAGTCTAGATTTGTGTGAATCGTTAACTATCGTGATGAATTTGGTTGTACCGAGGGCCAGCGGGAAAAGCAGACACTTGAGATAACCCTATGAGGGAAGGTTTGATTTACTAAGCTCGATATGGTTTGATTTATATTTGCTCATGAATTGTGTTGTGCGAATTATTATTATTATCGTTATTGTTTTTTAAAGGGTTAGTGAAACCTTTGTTGTATCAATCACTCACTAGGCTTTGTTGAAACTCATCTTGTTCTTAAGATTTTCTGCCCAGGTAGCAATTGAGTTTCCATTGATGTTCAAAGTCTAAGTCTGTTCCAATGTATTTAACATACTAAGCGTCTTACTTACGCTTAATGTTATGCGTTTGTGATCAGTCAAGTTTTCCTATCCCTCACCCAAGTATAAGCAAAGGAGTAGGTTTTGTCGGTGAGTCAGAGGTCGAACACAGGGATTATGTTGATTCTATATTTAAGTGGATTATATGCGTTGTAGTGGTAACCAAGAATAATTTGAGAGAGGTGTTTGTTTCTAATCTAAAGAAAGCGATAACATGTACACTAAACTAAAATGTGGAAGATGAAAAGGCATGCGACACAGCAAAGTCAGTTAGGTGAATTTAATGAATGGGTAAAAACAGGGTTAAGGTTGGTTAACATCTAACATCAGAAATGCATGGTGATATTCTATTCATACTTGTGACCCTTCTCCTGGTTGTCAGCCGCTATGCATTATATGTCTATAATGCATAGGAGAGTGTTAAGTGCCAAGGTTGTTCCTATGTCTAGGCAACACTACTTAGCCTTATCAATTGAGTTCCACAATCACTTACCCTCTCGAGCAGTCTGATTATTACTACTTATATCGATTAGCTAGATGGACATAAGCATCGGATTATGATTACAATTGACAAGATCCAATAGTTACACTATGGTTCTTATTTAGATGCTAATGCAACCCTTAACCCATGATAGATTAGTTACTCATGGATTCAAAGTAAAAAGCAGAAAGTGTAGAGAATGAGTAGACATGGAAGAAATATAGATTGATGAACGAAATACAACTTTAGATAGCTCAATGTCTTGACACAAATCTAAAATCAAACTAGAAAAACAAGATAGAAAGCAAGAAAAGGGCGTCAATGTCTTGAGTCGCCGGGATGGAAGCGTGAGATTCTGCTGTGAAGTGGTCAGGCGGAGGGAAGGCTCTTCTCTCACGAGCTATTCGTCTCCGGTTGTGTTATGGAGAGAACTCTTCTGTCACTTAGGCATTCTTCCATGAATGAACAACCCTTTCTCATCTTGCATGACTGCCCTTTTATAGATGTTGCGTTCGCAATCAATGGCAGATCTGCTTGATTGGTGGCGAAATTGATATCATGCGTTCATCTCGCCTAATTACGTAATTCTCGGGTCAATTTAGATCCACCACTTTAGCCACAGATTATGTATGTCAATCTTTTAACAATCTCTCAACGTTATGATCTGATTTTTCGCTCCTTGCGTTTTTTATAATTATGCGTTCATGGAGAAGTTTGGCGGAAGTCACGCGTCATAGGTTGCTAACGCACAGTTTTGCGTTAAGAGGTAGTCAACTCATCGTTTGCATTCCTGCGTTAAAACATGTGTTTTAGGCTCAAAAAGTGGTAAAATTCTTATCTTCATAAAAATACAAGAGTAGAACGCATAGGAAGATTTATTAGTAGAATTTAGCTTAAACTACCGCATGTTTCTCTATTTAATCTCTATTTTTTTAAGAAAAAGGCTATAATAACTTGTATTTCTACAAGTTATCAGTTGTAGGCTGCAGTCTAAAAGAAAGAAACTAGAAACATATTTCTGTAAATAGATTTGTTAAACATTTATACTAATAATAATGCGTGTTTAAAATGTTAGTATAATTTCTGCCTATATAAGTTACATATGATAGTTCTGGGAAAGGTAGGATTTGACGGTAGACATCGCAAAAGGGTCGGTGTCTACTGTGCTCACACTCTGTCTCGGGCTACGGAGGAAGTGGCTCAGGGTGTGGTGTTGTAACAAATGCCTAGTATAGAGCCACGCAACTTGCCACTTTTCTCCTTTTTATTATATTTTCAAATGGGTGATGCTCTTGAGCTTCATTTTGGTTCGTTTTCGTTCTATTTTGGCTCCATGGGTCAAATTACCTCTTAGTGCCAATACCTATAAAATCATGGAAATAAACAAGTAAAATCCTAGAATGAGTCTGAATTAAACTAAGGAAAGTTGCATATTTCGGGTGTTATCATTAGCTTTTCTAATCAATTGGGCTAGGCAAAAAAGGGAATCTTTTGTTACAATAGAAGCAGACGAAGAAGTATAACTCCCGTAGTATTGCGCAGGAAAGGCCCAAAGCCAATCCCGAGCCAAACAGGGAGTCTACTGGATGGGGTTCAACTAGCGGAGACTCTTGGAACTGCTGGAGTAAGAAGTTCCCAAGTGAGCGTATTATGGGGGACCGTCAAGCACATCCGGCAAGGATCAAGGGGGATCTCGTTGTTGCATAGCTCAGGTCGTAGCAACGCGCCATCGGACGTTCAACAGGCAGTTTCACGATCGGGCATGAGTGCCCGGAAGTTGTCATTGTATACTCCCGCGGGTCGGAAGGCGGCGGGGGAAGGAGGAGGACACTGGGCGGGATCTATCAGCAGCGAATTCCCCATACATCTCGAGGCGCCTATCAAAAAGATACTCCGAAGGCTTCGGGATCGAGGTATCATTAGCCGAAAAAGACCTTGGCCAATCCACGTGGCCTGCTTGACGAATGTCAGCGACGGAGGAGACTCTTATACCTGCACCCTCCGGAGCATGAACCATCTTTATGAGGGGGACAAGGAGGAGTCCACTGTATTTAACCTTAACCATCAACGAATGGTACCATTTAGAGCAAATTGGCAACGTTCTAACAGTTATCCGTCAACTAGCGGAGATTTCCGAGATGCTAGCACAATTGACCTTGAGGGCAAACATCGAAAAGCCCTGGCTTTTAAGTACTCATCTTACCGAACCCATAAAGACCCCAAGTGCTTGGGTAAGCAAGTAGTACGTCTTTCCACCAAGAAGATAGGGAGAAAAGGAAAAGCGCGCAGTCCCCTCTTTCCGCCTTCCTCGTTCCCCTGGACCTTCCCCGCAGAGTGCTTCCTCAGGGCTCGAACCTGCTGCAATGCACCAACTCCTCATTGTTGGACCAAATGAGACCTCCATAGAAGAAATTTTGTGGACTAATATGAACTACTCCTCACTTCGCAGACTTTCACGCTCACAAGGATTGGAACAGTAGACATTGGGTAGACCGACGTTCTAGCTAACAACTGAACTAAGAGCCCTAACTTAGAAAGGCCCTATTGTTTGCATTTCTATCATTTACGTTCTTACATTTCTACTTTCTTGCACTTCATATACGTTCTTACATTTCTACTTTCTTGCACTTCTATTTTCTCAATTCCATACCCCTCCCCCCAATTTATTGCTTTAACTAAAAATTACCTTCGATGAACTAATATTTTGTGCTTCCTTGTGGTTCGACCTGGGCTTACCACTTATGCTACACCATTGTAGTGTAAATAGTAGTTCGTGCTTATAAATTTTAATTGATTATGAAGGAGAGAGATTTATGTCATCATTTCTCTTTTGAAACATCAAACATCATTCTCAATGCTGCTATTGTTGGTTCATCTTTTGTTTGTTGGTCGTCCTCCATAAACGTCATCGACTCAATCATTCGTGTTTCTTTCCATTCTATCCAAAATAGTTTTTGCCTCAGTCTACGTTTTGTCTAGTAGGCTGAAAAGCGCTTGAAAAGTGCTTCTTATTATCTTAAATTAAGGAAGTTTCTATTAGATTTCACTTGTTTGCTAGTGGTCTTCAGGTCAATATAAAGAAAATAAGAATTGAAAGTCAAAAGAACCAGACCGAGTCAAAATCAAGAAAAATAGAGAAAAAAATCACAAAAACCTTAAAAACAGGGTAGCGCTGCAGCGCCAACCCGACATTGCCTCGACGTTTTTTTCCTGAGAACTACTACACAATAAGCGTAGTAGCACTGGTGCGGCGTTGCGACACGACGCTGAGGGTAGGAATCGATAATGCACAGCACAACGCCACCATCTTTTGATGTCGGTTAGCATCACGGCGTTGCTATACAGGGTTGTAGAGCTAGCTTTCCTAATTTGAAAAATTTGCAATTTTGGAAAGAAATCTAGACGACCAAATTTATAAATTGAAGGATTACCAACAATCCTAGAAAAGAAGAAGAGGAGAGAAAGTTGGCTGCAAGGAAGAGAGAAAAGATTTTGAGAGAGAGTTTGGTGTCGTTCGAGTTTCCGACGTGAAGATCAAGGAAGTTTTAATCAAGGGCTTTTTTACAGTAGAGTTTTTCTTTCTTTACACTCTTTCTATGTTGAAATTTGTCTTGAACATGTTGTCTAAAGCTATGAGTGGCTAGACTCTTTAGTTTTAGGGTATTGATGAATTGTTTATGAAGTTATGTTAAGGTTGTAGACTTTTTATGGATTGTTGTAATGGATACGCATTTCATTGTTATTGTTCTTAATTTTTGTTGATTGACCATCCATGCTTGCTAGATTAGATGTATGATTTAAGGAATTATATGTCTAATTGGATCTATAGCAGTGAATCGTTATTAATCTCTCATGCAAATAGTTAGGTTAATAATGAAAGTTGCTAAAGACTACTTCTAATACCATGTGACTTATATTGGTTTCCCGATGTTAGTAATCAATTAGGTTGTATGAGAAAATGTTTTTTTTTTTTTTTTTTATAGAAAATAACCCAGATTTATGTTGCATAATGAATTGCAATAAATTCCATGAACCCTAGAATGTTGCATAATGAATTAAACAAGGATTCAATACTCTAGAACTCTCTTTGACTCTTGTATTCCAAATTTACTTGCTTTCCTTATTTGTTTTCTCAAATCACAACTTGAAGTTGAATCCTCAAATAAAATTGACTCAATTCTAGAATAGCTAAGTGATTTAAACCTTCACAATTGGATCCTTAGTGGAACAATATTCAGAACTTAACCGTCTTATATTTTTACTTGACCCGTACACTTGCGGTATCATGAAATTTACGCATCACAAGCCTCCAGCAATATATGGATCAGGCATTGCCTGTGATGCTCTATTCAATCCATCATAAAAAATCTCCATCTGGATGCAATCAGGTAGTCAGTTATACAAACAATTCCTAACCAGACATTTAAATTTGGTCTAAGCATCGCTCAATGTCTCTGTCTCCTTTTGTTCAAAAGTCACTATTTCCCTCCTTCGTTTTGTGTTCACTATCAGAGGGAAATATTTCTACATAAATTTTTCGACTATCTATTATCAGGTGGTGATTTCGCAAGGTTCGAATGGGTAGGCCCACTATCAGGCCTCGTCTCTTAAAGAAAAAAGGAAAAGTGTTAAGTAGATAACTTCTAGTGAAACTCTAGGAATCATAAAGGTATTGTGGATTTCCAGAAAATTCAGAAAATTTTTAAATGAGTGTGCGAATCTTCCTTCATCGTACCCCTAAATTGGTCGCTGTTTGGAGCATCTGCAACATGGTTGGGTGCATTTCGAATCTATTTCCTTCAAATCATAGGCACATAATGCCCGAAGAGAAGTCACAGACATTTGGCAAAGCGTATTCCCTAATGGGTCGTTTTCTGTCGTTAGCCAAAAGAATTGGATTTTGCAAAGCGTTATTGGCTCCCAGCGGGTTAGCTTCAACCTTGACATTTACAGGGTACAACGACAAATGGTTACTGAGTTGATCTGCCATATTTCTTCCCCTCAACTTTCGATGCCTATTTTCTTTTGCTCTTTGGCAGAAGGTTCTTTCTATTTTGGGGTCATAGTGGAGCTCCAATGAACTACTGGTGCTCATAAAACAATTGGAAGGCTAGGCTTATCTTTCAATACACCCTAAATTGAAAATATTTGCAAAAGATCAGAAATAAGCAATCAGTAATTAAGTACAAAAAGTCCCTAACAATGATGCTAAAAACTTGTTGCTAATTCATATACGTGAAAATTTGATCAATAAAACTATCTTAAATGAATACAAGTTTTCTCTAATCAAATCGAAGTGCAAGCTTAATTGGCGTTTCCTGGCAAGTACCAGGGTCGAACACAGGGACTTATGAATCAAAACTGATGCAAATTTTTTTGGTGTTTTTTTATTCCCAAAAGTAACCTATCAAAATAAATTTATAATATGAAACTTTATTCCTACTACAACAATGGTGCAGCAATAGTGGCAAGTCCGGGTCGATCTGGAAGAAAGCGCAACATATGTTTCATTAAGTTAATTCTCTAGTTCTAGTTGTAAATTAGGAAGTTGATGTAGATAAAGGTTGCATAAATGTAAAGACAAGAAAATAAAAGATAGTGGGCAAATGTAACCTACGATTGGAAAATTCTAGTTCTAGGAGCAAGAAAGGGTTCCAATGCAATTTCAATCATTGACTTCTCTTAATTGAATATACATTCGATTTACGCGTGCACAACGACTCACTTGGCTTAGTTAATTCATTGACACTATGGGCAGCCAACTCACTGGTTTAACCTAAGCAAGTGCCCTAATTATCAATTAAAGCCTAAGCCCTAATAAACTAAATGCATTGAGTCCTATCGGGTTTGATAGGATCCATATAGAACTAATAACATTTGGATCAAATTCTAGGGTTCCATTGTGTCATTAACTAATTAGATAGCCTAACTAATTAATCAAGTTATCTTTGAACCTAAGTTTAGCATGGGCTCCAAGGTTCAAAATTAGATTATAGCCCTTAGCGTACAAACATTCAACCCTTGCTACTTAGGTGATTTAAGTTAAATAAACAATTAAAGAACATGCAAGCCTATAATCCATTAGCAAAGACATGCACTTATTGGTAGGGGAGTCAATCCATGCATAAACATACATGTAAATCAAATAAGATTTAAAGACAGGTAAACCAAAATGCATTTACTCAATAAAGAGGAGTCTTACAAAATTACATTGGGTTCCTTGCTCCCAAAAACTAGAAATACTCACTTAGCTCCATAATCCATAGAGATAAATAAGAGGACACCCAAATCCATGATTATAGGAGAAAAAACAAACTAAAGCCTAAACACTAGAGTTGTAGATGGATAGAAGATGAAAAAATGACAAATATGAGTGGTCATACACCCAAATGGCCACCCGAATCAAAAGATATCAACAAAAAACTGAATAGTAGAATTTATATCGTGAAGCAGTACTTGGGCGCTCAGTGCCCTAGCCTAGGCGCTCACTACCCTAATTGAAAATGCTGCTCTTGGATGATAGACATCTAAATTAGCGCCAGTTAGTGCTTGGGCGCTTTGTTGGGAGCATTTTTGTCATTTCATTTTCTTTGAAGCCTTGAGTCCTCGGTATGACTCTTAATAGCTCTGAATCAACCCCAAATGACATATAACACTTTGGATTGTATGTTTTGTTCTAGAATCTACAATTTCAGTCATTTAAACACATTAAACACAACAAACAAGTGAGATGAAAGGCATATAAATAGCTCTTTTCTAGAGCTATCATAAACTAAATTGGATCAAATGATTTTTACAGAAAAATATTAATCAAATTAATTAATATTGTTTGTTAAAAAACAAGAAAATAACTACAAGCAAAAAGACGAAAGAAAGGGTGAAGGGGAAAGAGAAGAAAGATGATGGAAGTGTGGTGAGTTGAGTGAGTGTGTGATGAGGCGTTGAGTGAAGATGAATGGTATGCTTTGATGGATAAAATTCAGCTCAAATGAAAAGCAACTTGCATGGAATGAAGGAAAAAATCAATTAATAAAGTAGGATTGAGAAGAATCACTAACATTCACTTAAGTTATGTGATAGCGTCCAAAACGTGATATTTTCCTCAGCTTAATTTGGGCTCATTCAAGGATTTTACGTCTTTATCCCTATGATTTTGTAGGTTTTGAGCACAAAGAGGTGGAATTGACCCTCAGAGTCGAAACAAAATGAAAATGATCCAAAAAGGAGCTCCAGACCATCATCTGTGAAAAAAAAGAAGAAAAAGAAGCAAAAAGTGGCCGAGCGCTTGGGCGCTGCGCTATGCAGAGCACTTGGGCGCTGCGTTATGCGTTGAGCACCCGAGAGTACTCATTAGGCAAGTGCCCAGGCGCTCCAAAGATTGACGAGAGGATGGATACTGCATGCGCGGAACTGCCCAAGTGCCTGCCTAACGCCTGGTCAGGTACTTAGATTTCTCAAGTAAGCGCCTAGGCGCTTCGACCAATTATAAATGCAAATTTTTCAAAATTTAGGTCATTCCAACTTTGAGATTTGAGCCTCCACACTCAAAGTTTATGTATTTTCTTCTTCCCTACAATTCACTCTTGTATTTTACATTTATTTCATGCTTGGACATCATCTTAGCACATTATGAGTAGCTATGCTAAGTAGATTCTAGCTTAGAGGTAGGATTAAACTCATGTATCTTGGTTGGGCGACTTGTTTCTTTTGAGTTCATATTGGATTTTATTGATTCTTGAGGTAACTTAATTTTTTATGCAATTACTTTTGGCTTGATAAAAAATTGTATTTTCTTTTCTTTCCCAAAGAAAGATGAGTCTATGCTTGTTAATCTCAATTAGGGTTTAGTTTTGTGGCTTGCTTGTAATTAAATTTGAAATTGCGTTGGGCAGTTTCTTTTGTGCATTGAAAGCAATCATTCAAGAATCTAATCATTTGGTAATTTAGACTATTCAAATTGTTAGTGACTTGGTTTATTTTCCTAAACTTAATGTGTGCTCAATTGATCATGTTGCTATCGAAACTGGTTAACTGAATATCTATGCTAATTAGCTAACTGATTAATGCATCAAGGTGATAGCTATGAACTTCCGTACTAACGAACCAAGAAGAAAATCATCAGCAATTAATCTTTAGTGTTTGATGAACAACCAAGAACATGAGCAAAGTTTGAATTCCGAAAGCTAGGTTCTTTTAGTCGAACTAATTTCTCTTTTAAATTACAATTTTACATTCATGCTATGTAAATTCCATTGCAATCGAAATTCTCAAACCCCCCTTGTGACCGTTCGAATTCTATAATTGGCTAAAATTTTGAGATTCCTTGTGAATACGACCTAGTCTTATCGCTTATATTACGTTGTAGTGTAGGTAGTATAGATTAGAGTTCTATAAATTTATTCGATTAGTGAGTGTTTGTGGGTGATGGCAAATTCTCCATTGTCAAATTGGCGCCATTGTAGGGGAGCTGTACAACATTTTAGCCAATTCTTGGATTCAGTTTTGTGTGTGTGCGTTTTCTAATGGTTTATGACCTGTTCCTTAGGAAATCCTAGACTTCAATTTTTTGCATTTATTAATAGGGAGGAGAGACGAAATCGACAAGAAAGGAGAAGAGAAAGATTAGAAGAGGAAGTAGTTATTGACCAGACTAAAACAAAAATCCAAACAAAAAAAAGAAGAGAACCAAGAGGAACAAGAAGACTTAGGACCAGAAGTTGAGATGAGGCAAATACCTGAACGCACTTTGAGGCAGTTGGCTAAGCTCGACATGATACAAAAGTAGCTATGTAATGTTTATCCAAAAGCCATTGTTTCGTTTGAGCTGAAGCCAGGCCTAATCCAATTGTTGTTCGCATTTAAGGGATGTGTTGTGGAGGACCAAAAAGAACATTTGAAGGACTTTCATGTTGTTTGTGATGGGATACGGCCCCATGGTGTGGTAGAAGAGCAGCTGAACTGAAGAGTATGTCTGTTTTCATTGAAGGATGGAACCAAAGATTGGTTATATTATTAGTTGTCGAGATCAATAAGGACTTAGAATGAGTTGAAGAATAAATTTTTAGAAAAATTCTTTCTTGCCTCTAGAGCGAACAATATCCGAAAGGAAATTTATGGGAACTCCCAATCTGTGAGAGAAACATCATCGAGTACTGGGAATACTTCAAGCAGTTTTGCATGCGCTTCTCTCACCACCAAATTTCTAAACGGCATCTATTGATGTTGCAGCCGTACTGGGAATACTTTAAGCAGTATTGGGAATACATTTATGAGGGATTGGGTTCTATGATAGAGGCACTATTGATGTTGCAGCTAGAAGTGCTCTAGCTGATAAAACGCAAATAAACAAGGACCATAATCTCCACCATGGCGGAGAACTCGCAGCAATTCGGACCCCAATCGCAGGCCTCCCTTGCTCCTAATAGTCAAGAGGTTAATGAACTCCATTGTCAATTATCTGACCTTATTTCTCTTGTGAAGTAGATAGCTCTTGCTCAAATTCAACCCCAAGTTCCAATGAAAGAGGTTAATTATGTTGGTTATCAAGGAGGACAAGAATATGATCCATAAGGGAGTACTTACAATCCCCAGTGGCGAGACCATCCCAATTATCGTTGGGGAGATCAAAGAGACCACAAGGCTAGTATATCCAACAATCTTAGTCCACCATTGGAGGATGTGGTGAAGTCAATGGCCAACTTTATGCGGAAGTTCTATAAGGATGTGATTACCTTCAACAGGAAACGAAGAAAGTCTAAGAGGAAAACACCATATTCAAGAAAGAGACGAGGATGGGCATGCAACACTTATCCAACCAGATTACTTAGTTGGCCACCATAATGAACAAATTAGACCATTAAAGTGGTAAGCTCCCGGCCCAGCCAAGTCCTAGGCGAGGAACGTAAGTGCTCCATCCATTGTGGATGATTTTGAATTTTTATATTGCATGACTAATGAGGAATTTAATTAAGTGTTTGGTTTTGATGAGTCTGTGATTATACTTGAAGAAGAAGAAATAGAAATCCCAAGATTAGAGAGCCTTCAATAGGTTAGTGCTGCTTTTTTTAAGCAATCAGATTTGAATGATTACATCCCTGTTGCTCCTTTCCCAAGAAGATTTCTCAGTACTGAGAGAAATGATGAGGAAAAAGGAGAAGATAATACTGAAGCCGTGGAGTTGTAGAAGCTAGCTCTCTTGCAAAGAGCTCAACTCAATGGGTAAAGAGAGATGATGAGCTTAAAGTGAAGAAGACAATCACACTTTCCAAGTAACCTTCCAGTGAAACAAGGTAATCCTAGGTATGTTTTGCTTACCTTGCAAAATAGATATGAAGAAGTTAGTTAATACTTTGACTGACTTAGGAGCTTTAGTAAATATCATGCATGCCCCTTTTTTTTATGAGCTTAGATTATTAAATCTCTGTTATTCAAGAGTGGTTATTCACCTTGCTAATTGTAGTCTTACTAAGCCTTTAGGGTTTGTTAAAGATGTCTTCGTGAATGTCGATGGCTTGATCTTTCTAAAAAGCACCTAAAAAGTGCTTTTCTTGCCTTTGATTTAGGGATATTTTTATTGGATTTAATACGTTTGCTAGTGGTTTTTTTATGTAATTATGGTAAAATTAAGTGTCAAAGGCCGAAAGAACCAAACTAAGCCAAAACTGGATGAAAACAGAAGAAAAGATGAAAAAACCCTAAAAACGGATCTCCCTTGTGTCTCTCTCTTTTGTGTGTTTCATTTTTTTTTAGGGTTGCTGAAAACCCCTCAATAATAGTAGTGGCCGCCCAAAAGATTTTTCGAATTTGCAAAATCTTCAAAAAAAAAAAAAAAAAGGGCACGTTGTAAGAGCCCAGCAACGCTGTCTATAATAATAGAGGCAGCATCGCGACGTTGTTCAACATCTTTGCCTAGTTCCAAGCGTAGCACCGCAGCGCTGCGATGCTCACCACACATCGTACGATGCTCTCCTTCAATCACGCGACGCTCCTGCTGTCTCCCAATTTTTTTGCTCTCGGGTCGAGAGCGCCAAGGTCAACATAATGACGCTCTCAACTACACTGCCCTGTTTCTAAGGTTTTTCCATCTTTTCTTCCGTTTCTCATCCAGTTTTGGCTCGGTTTGGTTTATTTGGCCTTTGACACTTAATTTCTCCTTAATTACCTAAAAACCACTAGCAAACACACTAAATCCAATAATAACATCTCTAAATCAAAGGCAAGAAAACTATTTAGGTGCTTTTCACTATCCTATAGGGATTCTTGAAGGTCCTCCTATAAGCCCCCAATGCGTCGTTGAGTCAGAGGCTCAAATATTTCCTTCCTAGGTTTACGACCTAATGTTGTCTTCACCTCCTTGTTTGATACCTCTACCTGCCTGTTCGTTTGAGGATGGTATGAGGTGGCGATATAGTGGTGGATAACATATTTCTTCAATAGGAAAGCAACAACTCTATTGCAAAAATGAGTCGCTTGGTCGCTCATGATAGCTTGACGGAAGCCAAACCTACTCAATATATTAGTCTTTAAAACCCTACAACAACTAGTGGCCTTTGCTTCCACCCACTTGGAAACATAGTCCACAACCAATAAAATGTACATAAACCTATAAGAAGAAGGGAAAGGTCCCACAAAATCTATCCCCCAAACATCAAACACCTCACGGAAAAGTATTGGGATTTTTGGCATCTTGTTCCTACGGGACGGCCCACTCGACTTTTGACAACATTCAGATATTTTACAAATGAAATATGCATCACAAAAAAGAGTTTCCCAGTATAACCTCGAATCCAAAACCTTTTTAGCAGTTCTCTTAAGACTAAAGTGCCCTCCACAAGCATGCTTGTGACAAAATGCGAATAGAGAAAAGAATTCATCATCATGAACACAATGCCTAATTTATCTGATCAGAACAGAATTTCCACAGGTACAGATCCTCACATACATAAAATTTAGACTCACTCTTTGTTTTCTCATGCTTACAACTAGTGTGGTCAAATGGAAGGTTTCTTGTGACCAGATAATTTACAAGGTCTGCATGCTAAGGAACCATGGGAATAATACCATTTGCACATCTTCTCCTGTTTTGGATCTTCAGGTCAAACTCCTGAAGAAGGATCATCCATCAGAGAAAATGGGGTTAAGGCTCCTTCTTCGTCATCAATTATCGAAGAGTTGCATGGTCAAAAAATACTACAATCTCAGATCCAATGATATTAGAACGAAAATTTTCTAATGCAAAAACAACAGCTAAAAGCTCCTTCTTTGTCGTAGTGTAGTAGCATTGGGTCGAGTTGGGAGTCTTTGACGCTAATAGATCACGTGATGCTTTTTCTCAACTTTTTGGCCCAAAATAGCTCCTACAGCAAAGTCACTTGCATCACACATGATCTTGAATTGGATATCCCATTTAAGAGCCTGAATGATCGCAACGCAAGACAGGGCACCCTTCAGCACATCAAAGGTAGCTTTGCATATGTCATCAAACTTCAATTCCACATCCTTCTAGAGTAAGAAGGTTATGAGTTGGGCAATCTTCCTGAAATCCTTAATAAACTTGTGAGAAAATCCTGCATGTCCAAGAAAAGAATGAACCTCCCTCACATTGGTAGGGTAAGGGAACTTAGTAATAACATTGACCTTAGCAGGATCTACCTCTATGCCATGCTAAAAAATGACGTGCCCTAACAGTCTGCCTCTAGAGGCCATGAAATGACATTTCTCAGAATTCAGGACTAAATTAGACTCAATGCACCGTTCTAAAACTCTATTTAAATTAATAAAACAAATCATTAAAAGAGTCTCCAGAAACAGTAAAGTCATCCATGAATACTTCTATGCAATGTTCGATGAATTCAGAGAATATGCTCATCATGCAATGCTTAAAAGTACTTGGAGCGTTACATAGGCCGATGGGCATCCCCTAAAGGAGTTAGCAACATGGCAACAAAAGTAATTAGGATCTAAAGCACTCTAACTACATCAATTTTAAAGATTAAACATGCTGGTTTAGAAACCCAAAAACAGAGAAGATGAACTTACTTGTTGAAGATCAAAATTGAAGTTGGATTCTTCAAATTTCAGATCAAGAACACTTCATGCACAACCTCTAATGTCTTCCTTGTTATTCTCAGGCCTTAAAATGAATAGTGGGATCCAATTTGAGCTAAATTTGGAGCAACAAGTTGAAGAACTCACTAGTTTTTCAGTTTTTAGTCTGAGAGGAATACCACATAAATTTGCCAAATAACTTAACCTTTTTCCTTAATTCCTTTTCTTCTATTTAAAGAACAAGACATGCAAATTGCATTAACATGCACAATGTTAACAATTGGCTGATTAAAGAGATGATTAAGCTTGATAAGGTGAGATTGAAGAGGAGGCTTACACCTCTTTCTTCAACATGCACAAAGTGGAAATTTCCAACTTTTCTTATTTTGATTTTAAGAATCAATTTCCAAAATTGATTTTAAATCAAAAAATAATTTTAAAAATTTATTTTAAAATATAATTAAATAAATTAATTTTTCCACTTTTCTAGAAAATTAAAATCCGATGAATCTTTATTTATCCCAAAAATATTTAAGTCACATTTAAATATTGCCAACTCTCCAATTTCGTCTAATTCATAACTAAATGAACAAACCATAAATTTTGCTCCATCACTGAATTCGAACATTTCAAATTCACTCAATATAATGTTCTAAGGTTTAGTCCATGAGCTAACGAGGGGATCTAATGAACCTACAGATCATGAGCTCCAACGATCCAAAATTAATCGAATAAACTCTTTAACCTAGTTAATTGACATTCGTTAACTATCGGGTCACTCCACTAAAGCTTAGTAGTTACATTCTTCTCACTATAGATATATTTATTTCCACTTGATATAACCATAATAAGTAAGTCGATCCTTCATAAGTTATTCATAATTACAACTGGGTGAAAATATATTTAGGTGGTCAAAAATTGTTTCAACTCAAGTTTTGGTGCATGCACCACAAAAGAAGCCTTAGAATATGTACCAGATCTAATAAAATGATAGAAGTGATCTCGTCCCAAGATATAGCATTCCTCGAATCATATCCATTGATGTCCTCGTAGACTTTGAAAAGGACTTCCTATTTCAAGGAGTCAAAACGTCTATTTGACACAAAGTGTGTGTCTCGTGAGTGGGGGCTTTCTAGCATCAAAAATATTGAATTTAACAATTTCACCGTCAAACTCCACAGACAATGTCCCCTCATCCACATCTATTTTAGTCTTAGCCATTTTCATGAAGGGACTTCCAAGTAAAATAGATTCCAATGATGGAGAACCTGATTCTTCCATCTTAAATATATAAAAGTCAATAGGGAAAATAAACTCATTGACCTGAACTAATACATCTTCGACAACTCCTAACAGGTGAATAAAAGATCGACCAGCTAACTATATAATGACACCGATTTCATGAAGATCCTTGAGTTTCAAGTGTTGATATAGGGAATAGGGCATAACATTTATAGAAGCACCTAAGTCTAGCATCACCTTTTCAATTATCTTATTCCCAATTATGGAAGGGAGAGAGAACATACTGGGGTCGTTTTGCTTCTCAGGCATGTTTTTCTACAAGATGGTAGAACAAATTGGCTCACAACGACTCGTTCTTTCCCTTTTGTTTGCCTTTTTCTAGTTAAAAGCTCCTTTAAGAACTTGGCATACTTGGGAATTTGTTTCACAATACTCAAGAGTGGAATGTCGATCCCCACTCTCCTAAAGGTATCCAAAAGCTCCTTATCAATCTCGTTCTCTTTTAGTCTTGCCAACCTAGAAGGAAAATGTGGTTTAGCAACTATAGAATTTAAAGAGAGAGGATGGTCAAATCTTACTCATTTTTTAGGTTTAGGAGATGGTCCTCCTATTTCAACTAGCTCAGAAGGTAAAGAATCCTCCTTTGTAGCGGCGTCAACTGGCATGACTGGTGGTGGGGGCTCCTTCCCACTTCTCAAAGTGATTGCACTGACACTCTCCCTCGAATTCATTACCGGATTGCTTCTCCAACCTGCTAACTGTAGGGGAAATTTGGTTTCCCAAGCTCTCCATGCCATTTTTAGTCTTCTACTAAAATTTTATATTGCTGTCAGCTAAACTATTTACCATGTCTTCAAAGGAAATACCTGAGCTATATGAGCCCCATGATTGTTGCCTTGATTGTTCTCTCTTCCCTATTTGAAATTTGGGTGATCTCTCCATCCTGGATTATATGTTGCGGCAAAGGAATCTTGCCTCAATTTTGACCATGGTCGTTGAAACTGCCAATGATATTAACTTCAGGTATTGTCCCCTGCTGAACATGGGGGCATCCTCAGTGGTGTGACCGGTCATTGAACATACTCCACAAACAAGCACTAGCTTCCCTTTATCCATGGCCATTTACTTGACAACAGAAACCAAGTCAGATATTTGGGATTTTAAATCATTTACTTCCTTGACAGATGAGTTGATATTTCTTGGTCCTCGAGTCCTTAATTGCTGCAAGTTCTTCACCTCACTTGGTGTCTTATTAACTGCACCACGACTAACAACATCTATCGTCCCTCGCTTTTAGGGTAGCAAACCTTCCTAAAAATACTAGATTAGTAAATAATCAGAAATTTGATGATATGGAAAACTAGCACAATTCTGATTGAAACACTCCCAACATTCGAGTAAAGTCTCCCTTATTACTTGGGTAATGCCATAAATTTCCTTCCTAATGTTCGTCGCTCAGGAAACATGGAAGAATTTCTCTAGGAATTGTTTCTTCATTTTTGTCCACGTAGTTATGCTCCCTGGCGGTAGATAGTATAGCCAATCCTTAGCCTTTTCTTTTAAGAAGAAGGGAAAAACGAGGAGGTTAATCTACTCTTCTGTCACACTGCTTGGAACTCCTTCAAGTGCTTGTGTGGGCTTGCACCTGCAAGACCATTAAACGAAGGCAGTAAGTGGATTAAACATGTTTTTAACTCGAAGGAACTAGTAATTTCAGGATAAGTGATGCATAGTGGCTGGTGAGTAGTGTCAAATGATGCCAAGTCCTAGATGGTGCGTTAAGGATGAGTTGCCATCTTGACTTCCTTTTTATTCCACGTGCTTTGGTGGAGGTTGTGTATTTGATAACACTGAAAATGTGCTATCTTGCTCTACTTAATTCGAGGTTGTCATTAGATATTATATGTTTATTGCATGATTTTACAGTTATCGAGCACTTATGAGATAGAACTGAGCGTTAAAGCTGAAATATAGCTGAAACAGGCCAAAACCGTGTGTAATTGCATTAATTGGGAAAGAGGGAAGCAAAATGATCAGAATGCACCTGAAGCCACGGCGCAGCGGTGCCACTTAGAAAATGCTACTTCACTTTTTCCCCAAAGCTAGGAATTTAGAGCAAGGCCCTGGCATCGCGGTGCTTCGATCGTAAACATGCGAAGATCCCTGTCAGCGTCGCGACACCAATCTGGTTTTATAAGAGAAGTTTCAACCTCCTAAGTCATTCCATCTTCGATATCAGCCGTCTCCCCTTGGTTTTCACCCTAATTTCTTCTCCTTTGTTCTCAATGCATGTATCAGAAACGATTCCCATTTATTGGGCTAAGGTACATTATCTAGCTTAGGCTTAGAGTAGTTTCCCAATTTTGTGCACTTAGGAGGTTTATATCGTTTTAATTCGATTTCTTATATCATCTTTCAATTCTTTCACCAATTATGAACGATATTTGATTGTATTTCAGCATAAACTGTATGATCAATTGCTAAGGTTTAATTTGAAATGTGTGACAATTTCATTGTATCAGCAGGTTGGATTAAATTTTAAGTTATGATTTGAAACTAATGAACATTAATTAATCAACCTTGGGAAAGATCATAATGAATAACTAATTAGGAATTTCCTGGTAGAAATTTACCTTAGTAAATTCCTCAATCTTAATGCAGTTAACTAACTAGTTAGGATGCATTCATCTAATTAAATTGGTAAACTCGATATTTAAGACTCTCACCTAGCGTTCTAGGTGAGTTGGCTAAGGATAGATAGAACAAGAATGGTCTGATGAACCAATGATCAAGTCGCAAAATTGGGAGTTAGTTTGAATGCCTAAGCTAGGTCTTAATAATTAAGTTTAATTTGTAGATTTCTCTTTTTTCGAAATTTTATTTCTTTTGCATGCAATTGATAAACCAACTTCAAAACCCCTATTGGTCATCATAAGGCTATTAGCAATTGAATTGAGAAATTGATAGGATCCCTCTGTTCTACCTAATGTGTCACTACTACGGTTTTGGTAAGTACGAAAAAATATTTGGAGCAAAGTTGGGTGATGAATTCCACTCTTTAGTATCCTCAGCACAGATGTGCTTGTTCTGCTCTGTCCTTGCTCTTGCTTCCCCCATGTGTCTCCTTTCTTTTTGGGATATCTCTGCAAAATTCACAACTATAGGATCATTTTGCCTCCCCGACAACAACGCTAATTTGATAACTGAAAGCTTGTCTAAGCCCTTAGCTATCAAATAATTTTCGTGCCTACTTAGCTTAATACAATGGTAGTACATGTCGAGTTCTCAGGGAGGCGAGTATTTCTCAATCGAATCTTTGATCATTATTAAGTAACGTCGAGGGGTTGCCTTGGTAAATGTAAATATGAAACATAAATTGCTAAAATAAAGTTGCACGAAATGGAATTGGTGATTGTCTTAGAGAATAACAATTGAAGTGAAATTTTCAATTAACAGAATATCTAGCTTAGGTCTTTCCTAGATTTTTCCTACTCCTTGTCACTCAATCATTAATCAATTCAGAAAGAAAAGGTGCAAATTCCCTATTCATGCTAAGCCAATCTCAGTTCTAATCCTAAATGGAAGTTTCAAAATTCATACTAAATCTAGCTAAATGAGAATTCTCTATTAGACAATAATTAACAAGCATTAAGATCAAAGGCTCGCTAAGTCAAATAACTAATTTCTTTCGTCTTATTAATTGCTTGACTTTGGATTTTACCTAGCTAGGTTATCTAGAAGAATGCCTATCGATTGGAATCCCTAATCAACTTCACAACCTAGCTTAACCTTTTGCTTCTTGGGGATTACTTCTCTAATGATTGCATATTAGGTAGTAATCTTAAGTTATCAATCAATTGAGCAGGGCTATGTTGTCGGATAGTTGTACAAAAAAGAGGTTGATAAAAAAATAATCATAGATAAATTCCATTAAGAAATAAGAAAATTACATAAAGGTTCATTCCAGAAATCTCATAAGTCAACAATGGAGTAGAAAGAAACCTAACAACCCAAGCTAGAAGCTTACCTCAAGCCTTTAATCATACTTCAATTGTATAGAAAATACCAAAATCAAGCCTCTAATGGTGAAGAAAAGAGGTTACAAGGAAGAATGCCCAAAATGGCTGTTCTGAACAGTGAAAACGATCGATTGGAGAAGATGCCCTAATTTGGAAAGGAAGCAGATTTTACATAATTTTGTGTTGGCACCAAACACTGCTTCAAAACTACCTTTTAGGAAAAAATGAGTATCATAGTGCAGTGCTAGTGTTGTGGCGCTCACGCGCATCTTTTGAATGTTCATCAAAATACATAGCATTTCGGCCCCACAGAGGAGCGTCCCCATGCTTCCTTGTGTCCCAGCAAAGGTTGCTCTCTAGAAAAAGTGCAATGCGCACGCCTAGGAAGTGTTGCTATGTTGGACCATTAGGGGCAATTCTGTAATTTTGCCCACCTTTTTCCCTTGATGTACTTTAGGTCCAATTTGCTCCGTTTTCACACCGTTTTTTTCTTTTAGACTTCATTTTATCCCTTCAATGCTCAATATCTATAAAATAGCACTTTAAACTTATTAGATAGCACATTTGATGTGCTATCAGAAAGCATGATTTATATTCAAGATAGAATTGTCACAATATCAATATCTCTATACAAATTCGATTTGACAAGAAGAAAAAGTATGCAAAAGATAGGAATGTCAAGCCGTTGGTCATAATCTCTTGGTTCCTTTAGCTTAAATGGATGACTAGTTCACTAGTGCTAGCTATGGAGGTTGATGGAGCTTTCTTTATATGCAGTAAGACTAAGCTTTCACTAAAAGTTCCTTGAGAAAAGGTTGAAGACGATGCACAATTGAGTAGAGTGTCGGTTAATGGCAATTGGAAGGGAGGAGGAACAAAAAGGGAGAAGAACCCTCTTAATGTGTGAGTTTGGGCTATCTACAGGCATCAAACGGAAAATTCTTAAGCTTCTTTTTAATGATTATCTAACACATTTGTATTTATTTTCATGCCCTGCTGCGTCGAATTCTTCGCATCACAAGTTCATTGGTTCTTTCGTGTCTATTTCAAATCAGTTCTCAACTTGCACTTTGATTAGACAGGCTACTGCCTATGCATTTGTCATATTCTTTACTTTATGCTTCTGTTCGCTGCATGGTTCTTCCTTTTGCGAAAAGTTAAGTTTGTTTGAATCTTCTTATGTGTCCAACGGCTGCAACGTTAGCTCCTTTTTCTAATTTATGCTTCTTTTGTATTCAAATCGTGCATTTTAGAGATGTTGACTTGTAATTTTTCAAGACAACAAGTTTTGCCAATTTTGAATGCAAAGGTATTCTTTTTGCATGCTTTCCTTCTCAAGTTAACAAAATTTTCATTGTGTTTCCTTAATTATTCTACTTAAAATGCCACAATAAGTTATATTTCTACAGGTTATCACCTGAGATTCACATGCGTGCATTAGTGTTCTTTCAAAATTTGGAGCGCCTAGGCACTCTCTAGATGCCTGCCCTTAGGTGTGCAATGCTTAGGCGCTAGGCAGCTTGCCAAATTTGCTTTTTTTTCTTCTCTTCCTTCATGGGTGATACTCTAGAGTTCCTTTTCGGTTTGTTTTTTGTCCTGTTTCAGCTCTAAGTCACTTCTACCTCTTTGTTGCTCAATAGCTATAAAATCATAGAAATAAACATGTAAAATCCTAGAACGACCTCAAATTAAGATAGGAAAAATAACACTTTTATGCCCTATCAAATTACCCCCAACTTAATTCTTGATTGTCCCAAGCAAGGCAGAAGCATACAATAATACACCAATAATATGTTTGTTTAATTGCAAGGCTTGTCACTCTCGTTTTAACAATCTCCCACTTATTCTAAAATTAGTAGGGTGTACTATGCAAATATAATAAAAGGTAAAGTACACAATACAATAAACTAGGGCATACTCTATAGCCTATTAAACTCCCACTTGTCCTATACAAGACCTAGACTATCACACCTCACTTCGAGCCACCCCTCCGTAGCCCGAGATGGGGCAAAAGGACAGTAAACGCCGACCCTCTTGTCATATCTACCGTCAAACCTTTACCCTTTGCTTAGTGTAACATGTGCAACTTAGATAGGCTGAAAGAAAACTAACTCATATAAAACATGCATAATTTTTAATACAACGGTTTAACAAGTTTGTTTCAAAAAACATGTTCCTAGTTCCTTATTTAAACTGCCGCCTACAGCTAAGTGCACATTATATCTCGGCAGACCTTGACTCTGCACAATAACGAAAACTCGACTGCTTGAAAAGTACTTTCTATTCTCTTAAATTAAGGGAGTTTATATTAGATTTCACTTGTTTGCTAGTAGTTTTCAGGACAACATAAAGAAGATTTAAGTGAAGAAAACCGAGCCAGAATTCAATGAAAAAGTGAAGAAAAATCCAAATCTGTCAAAAACAGGGTAGTGTCGCGGTGCTTTTTCCCGGGAGCAACCTCTGCCTTCAGTGCAGTGGCACTGTTGCAATGCTACAGCACGACGCCGAGGGTAGGTTTCCATGACGCACGGTGCTGCGGTGCCATCTAGCAGTTCGGCGGCGCCATCTTTCAATGTTGGTCAGTGTCGCGGCGTGATCTTTTCTAATTTGAAGAATCTATATATTTGGAAAGAATTTTGGGCAGCTAATTCTATAAATTGGAGGGTTTCCAGCAACCCTAATGACCAATCTACACACCAAGAGACACAAGAAGAAGATAATTGAGAGAAAGTTCACTAGAGAGTCCAAAGAGTGAGTTAGCTGCAAGGAAGAGAGAAAAGAGTTCGAGAGAGAGTCGTGGTGTTGTTCGAGTTCCGATGTGAAGACCAAGGACATCTTGACGGTGCTTCCTCAATAAGGAGCCTCTTTTCAGTAGAGTTTCCCTTTCTTTACACTCTTTCTTTGCTATATTGTTGTGAATAGGTTGCTTAAAGCTATGAGTGGCAAAACTTTTTAGTTTTAGGGTTTTGATGAATTGTTTATGAAGTTATGTTAATATTGTAGACTATACATGGTTTTGTTGTAATGATTATGCTTTTCTTTGTTATTTTGCTTAAATTTTTGTTGAATGACCATATTTGAATGTTAGGTTAGATATATGGTTGAGATAATTGTATGTCTAACTAGATCTATAACAAGGAATTGTTGTTAATCTTTCATGAAAATAGTTAGGTTAACAATGAAAGTTGCTAAAGACTACTCTTAATGCCATATAATTTGTATTGGTTTCAAGAAATTAGTAATCAATTGAGTTGCATGAGAAAATGTTGTTTTCAAGAGAAAATAACTTGGATTTATGTTTCTAGACTTAAGCATATGAATTGCAATGAAATCTATGAACCCTAAAATATTGCATGATGAAGTAAACTAGGCTTCTTTACCCTAGAACTCTGTTTGACTCTTGTGTTTCTTATTTACTTGCATTTGTTTTTTTTTTTTTTTTTTAGTTTTTTTTCCAAAATCACAACTTAAATTCCAATCTTCAAATAAAATTGATTCAAATCTAGAATAGCTAAGTAACTTAAACTTTCACAATTAGATCCTCAGTGGAACGATATTCAAACTTAATCATTTTATATTATAACTTGACCCATACACTTGTGATTAACACGAAAACTGCGCATCACTGCTACTTGGAAAGAAAAACATAAGAAAAGAATGAGCTTATCAAAGCCCATTGAGAGATCAATAAAACTAGGGTTTAGATAACCTTTTAAACATAATAATAATCATAATAATTGTAATAGGAATCATACGCAAGAACATCTACAACCATATCGAGCTCATATTCAAACCTTCCATGTAGGGTTATTCTTAGAATCTACTTCCCTGCTGGCACCTCCGACATAACATCACCTTTGTTTATCCTACTGGCTCACACGGCTCAACAATCCTGACTGGTTTTTCCCGCTGGCTCACCTGGCTAAGAAAATTTTCATATTTTTTGTCCCTATGTGCACATAGCCTTATCTCTGAGGATTAGAAGCTAGGTTCGTTGATCCTCTGACCATCCTCTCAAGACACTTCTTACAGGATTAGGAACTAGGTTCTGACACCCCCTGACCATCTCGTAAGGTTCTATTCCCGACAAAGACTCAGACACTAGATCTTTCCGACCCTCTCACCATTTTGTGCAGTGTCGAGTTTCGGTCCTAGTCGTGACCGTAGTCATCAATGCCTTCTCAAGGTCCTTTAGCATTGAGGAACATCTATATATCTAAATAAGCTCGTTATGCTACAAGCTATTCGATATCTCACCATAGCACACACATTAATAATATCTCATAATCATGGTATCAAATATAAGCGCATAAGTGTGTTATTATCAAGTATTCATAAGAATGTAATTTAGTGCTCTCGCAGAAAGAAATCAATCACTCACAGTGAAATTAGCTTCCAAATTTAGGGTTTCTCTCTTCGTCTTGGTTTCCAAACCTTCTCAGCTTCTCCCGAGCTTCTAGAACTAAGAATACAGCAACCAGAAAACCTCTAAAACCTTAAACCAACTTCTTGGACGCCTAAAATTCTTCCCTTGGACACAAGGTATTTCCTTAGATGCAGAGTAGGTCAAGTTGGACGCAGGGAAACACTTTCTTCACCTCACACTGCTCAGTTGGACATAGAGCAGATGTCCTGGACGCAAAGCAGCTTCCTCAGTTGCAGAACACCCTCTTAGACGCAAAAATGCCTCTCCAACCTTCCTTCTTTCTTTTCTCTAGCGAAATTCGGGTGCTTGGTAATGGTGTGTGCGCTCCTCTACCCACCCTTTGGTTCTATTTATCGAGGTTGGATGACAAGCCTTGTCATCAAACCTTGCCTCCAAGCTTGACACTTAGCTTTCACATGTCACCATGCATAATGAACACTCCATACATCTAAACAAGTGACTCTTTGCATGGTGTTCTTGTCATGCATCCCAACATCTCCTCCTTATGAACTGTTATGTCCAAATGAAGCCACTTAGTAGCAAGAATACTCAACCATGCGTCCAACTTAGCCTCGAATATGAACTATGCGTCCAACTCCCTTATACCATGTGTCCATGAGATGCTTCTAGTGTTTGGCTTTTTTTGCTCTCTTTTCTTCTTCCAATCTTCCTATACTTAGCAAACTTCCTTGCCAAGACCCATTCTATGCATCCAACACTTCCACCAAGAGTCCAATAGTTAGCCAAAATCTCCTCCTTTAGGAGGTATGCGTCCACAAGTCCCGAGGTTCCCACACTTCGTCCAAATTCTTCTTACAAAGCTTACTATGTGTGTGGTTTCCTCCAAATTCCTTAGGTATGCGTCCACCTCATTTTCTTCTTTTATCCATACGTCTAAGACCCCTAATCATGACCCCATGGACTTTTTGATATCTCACCTATGCGTCCATGGTATGCCTCTCAAGTCCATGCTTCCAACTTTCCTCTCCTATGCTTCCATACTTAGCCATTTTCCAAACAACTTCCCAAGTATGCGTCTAACCCATTTCTTTCTTTCCTGGGTTGCTTCCAAACTCTCCAAATCATCCAACACTTAGCCAATTCTTTTAAAAGTGCTTTTTTTTCTCTTAAATTAAGGGAGTTTATATTAGATTTCACTTGTTTGCTAGTGGTTTTTAGGTCAATATAAGGAAAACAAGAACCGAAAGCCAAAAAAACCAAACCGAGACAAAATCAAGTGAAAAAGAGGAAAGAATCACAAAATTTCCATAACAGGGTAGCGTTGCGTCGCCAGCTTGACGCTACCATGACGATTTTTCCCAAGAGCATCAATCAAGCTAAGCATAACGGCGCCGGTGCAGTGTTGCGACTCGGCGTTGAAGGTAGGATTCAATGACGCACAGCGCGATAGCACCACCCTTTTATGTTGGTCAGTGCAGCGGCGCCATTTCACAGCGTCGCGGCGCCAGCTTTCCTTATTTGAAAAATCTATAATTTATGAATAAAATTGGGGCGGCAAGTCTATAAATTGAAGGGTTTCCACCAACCCTAGGCAAAGAGAACACAGTACAGAGCTCCAAAGAGTGAGTTGGCTACAAGGAAGAAAGAAGGGAGTTTGAGAGAGAGTTTGGTGTTGTTCGAGTTCTGACGTGATGACTAAGGACATCCTGGTGGTCCCTCCTCAATCAAGGGCTTCTTTACACTAGAGTTTTCCTTTCTTTACACTCTTTCTATGCTAAAATTGGTTTTGAACATGTTACCTAAAGCTATGAGTGGCTGAACTCTTTAGTTTTAGGGTATTGATGAATTTTTTATGAAGTTATGTTGATATCGTAGACTCTTCATGGTTTTGTTGTAATGAATATGTTTTTCACTGTTATTGTGCTTAATTCTTGTTGATTGGTGAAAAGCGCTTGAAAAGTGCTTTTTATTCTCTTAAATTAAGGGGGTTTATATTAGATTTCACTTGCTTGCTAGTGGTTTTCAGGTTAAAATAAAGAAAATAAGAATTGAAAGCCAAAAGAACCAAACCAAGCTAAAATCAAGTGAAAAAGAGAAGAAACTCACCCAAACTGCCAAAAATAGGGCCGCGCCGCAGCGCTTTTTCCCAAGAGCATCATCCAACTTCAGCGCAGTAGCATCGATGTGGCGTTGCAGCACGGCGCCAAGGGTAGGCTTTTATGACGCACAGCACCGCGGCACTGCCCCTTTCAATGTCGGATAGCGCAGCGGCGCCAGTTTTCATTATTTGGAAAATCTACATTTTCGGAAAGAATTTTGGGTGGCCAACTCTATAAATTGAAGGGTTTCTAGTAGCCCTAAACAACAAAAAACACAACAAGAGACACAATAGAGAGCCCTGAAGACTAAGTTAACTGCAAGTAAGAGAGAAAAGAGTTTTAGAGAGAGTTGTGGTGCCGTTCGAGTTCCCGACGTGAAGATTAAAGGACATCTTGGCGGTTCCTCCTCAATCAAGGGCTTCTATTCAATAGAGTTTCCCTATCTTTACACTCTTTTTATGCTTATATTGTTTCTGAACATGTTGCTTAAAGCTATGAGTGACTAAACTCTTTAGTTTTAGGGCATTGATGAATTGTTTATAAAGTTATGTTGACATTATAGACTCTTCATGGTTCTGTTGTAATGAGTATGCTTTTCATTGTTATTGTGCTTAATTCTTGTTGATGGGCCATTCTTGAATGTTAGATTAGGTGTATGGTTAAGATAATTGTATGTCTAATTAGATCTACAACAATGAATTGTTGTTAATCTATCATCAAAATAGTTAGGTTAACAATGAAAGTTGCTAAAGACTACTTCTAATGCCATGTAATTTGTATTGGTTTCAAAGACATTTGTAATCAATTAAGTTGCATGAGAAAATGTTGTTTTTGAATGAAAATAACTTGGATTTATGTCTTTAGACTTAAGCATATGAATTGCAATAAAATCCATTAATCCTAGAATGTTGCATTATGAATTAAACAAGGATTCATTACCCTAGAACTCTCTTTGATTCTTGTGTTTCTTATTTACTTGCTTTCCTTTTTAATTTTTCCAAACTAACAACTTAAGGTCGAATCCTCACATAAAATTGATTCAAGTGTAGAATAGCTACGTAACTTAAACCTTCACAATTGGATCCTTAGTGGAACGATATTCAAAACTTAACCCTCTTAAATTATAACTTGATTTGTACACTTGCGGTAAACACGAAAATTGCACATAAAGTTTTTGGCCCCGTTGCCAGGGATCCAAAGAACGGTTTTTATTGCTTAATATTCATAAGAATTGATAGATCTTAATTTGAGGTGTATATTATTTTGGTTGATAATTTTGTTGGTTTATGCCTCGAGATAATACTAACCTTCTCCCTCTTGATCCCAAGATTGATAGAACGTATAGAAGAAATCTAAGAGCCCAATACAATCACATAGAGGAGATGATAGAGGAGATACCCAAGGCAATTTGAGATTACTTTCAATTGACATTACCGACAAATCAACCCAGCATTATGAATGTGTCCATCAATGTCAACAACTTTGAGCTAAAACCGGGGTTGATTCAAATGGCTAGGGAGCTATCCTTTAGGGGAAGAACAAATGAAGATCCTCATAAGCACTTATGGTCTTTCTTAGAGATATGGGAAACGATAAAGATGAATGGTGTTTCTAACGATGCTATTAAACTAACACTTTTTCCTTTCTCTTTACAGAACTGAGCAAAGGATTAGTTGGAAACCATACCTTCGGATAGTATCAATACGTGGGAGATCTTGGCTCAAGCAGAACAGAGATTGGAACATTCCGCCAACTTGAGGATGAACAACTATATGAGGCTTGAGAAAGGTATAAGGATCTCTTAAGAAGGTGTCCTCAACATGGCTACCCAGATTGGTTACAAATTCAACTCTTCTACAATGAATTGTCAAGCTCAACCAAATCTATTTTGGATGCTATCGCCAGAGGCTCAATTTCCTCGAAGAATGCTCAAAAGGCCTATACCATACTAGAAGACTTGGCCACTACATTGTACAATTAGCCATGTGAACGGTATTCTCCAATCATCCCAAAAGCCACCGGACTGTATGAAGTGGATGAGGTAAATTATTTAAAAGCTCATCTAGCTTCTCTCACTAATGCCTTGTCTAAATTGTCTCAAGGAAGCCAAGCCCAAGCAAGTCCACCATCCATAGCTTCCCTTGCGGCCATGGCAAATCAACAAAGAGACAATGAGATGACTAATTATGTGGATAGAGGACAATACCGAGGTCAACAACAACTCCCAACTCACTATCATTCCAACCTGAGGAATCATGAGAATTTCTCATATGCTAACAACAAGAATGTGTTGCAAGCACCTCAAGGATTTAATGGAACAAGGAATGCAAGGACATCATCATTGGAGGACATAATGCTTGACTTTGTCAAAGAGTCAAGATCGAGGACGACCACATTAAAAAATTTGGTCCAAGCTATACCAAGCACCGTTCAAAGCCAAGGTAAGGCAATTCAAAACTTGGATGTTCAACTTAGTCAAATGGCCACATCTTTTCACACGATACAAAAAGGTAAATTTCCAAGTTGTCCGGAGTAGAACCCTAACGAGGAATGCAATGCCATAACTCTAAGGAGTGGCAAGGAGTTAAATAAGCACATCATGATAGATGATGATGAGCTTTAACAAAAAGAAGATGAAGCCATCATAGAAGATGTTCCAATATAAAAAGAGAGTGCACCTAAGGAAAAGGAGAAAATCACAGACCAATAAAGGGAGTACTTCTAACTCTCCTCATTTTATCCCTAACACTTTACCTTTTCCTCAGAGATTTCAAAAGAAAAAGATTGATGCTCAATTTTCTAATTTCTTAGACATATTCAGAAAGTTGGAAATTAACCTTCCTTTTGCAGAGGCATTAGAACAAATGCCCAAGTATGCCAAATTCATGAAGGATGTGTTGTCTAAGAAGAAGAGGTCTGAAGATTACGAAATAGTTGCACTAACCAAAGAATGTAGCGCGACATTACAACGGAAATTGCCTAAAAATTTGAAAGATCCAGGGAGTTTCTCTATCCCTTGTCATGTAGGCAATAATTTAGTTATTAAAGAACTTTGTGAACTTGGAGCTTCTATTAACTTAATGTCTTTATCCATGTTTAGGAAACTTGATGGTGGAGAGGTGCAACCAACTACTGATAACTTGTAGAAATACAAGTTATTACAGCCTTTCTCTTAGAAAAATAGAGATTAAATAGAAAATCATGCGGTAGTTTGTGTTGAATTCTATTGATAAATATTTCTATGCGTTCTACTCTTGTAAATTGATGAAGATAATTATTTTATAGCTTTTTGAGCCAAAAACGCATAACGCAAAAACGTAAGCAACCTGTGGATGCGCTGACAACCACTCAATGCAGGATGATGCGTTAGAACATATGGATGCATTGACATGAGTGAACGCATGAACCTAAATTCTCCATGGACCATAACGACCAGAAATGCAAGGAAGCGAAAAATCAGATCAAAATCTTAAAAGATTGTCAGAAGATTGACATGCATATCTATGGCTAAAGTGGTGGATCTAAATTGAACCAAGAATTACGCAATTAGGCGAGATAGACGCACGACATCAATTTCCTCCAATCACGTAGATTTGCCATTGATTACGAACGCAGCCTCCATATAAGGGCAGACCTGCAATCTGAAAAGTGTTGTTGGTTCTCGGAAGAATTCCTAAGTGACAGCAGAGTTCTCTCCAAAAGACAACCGGAGACGAATAGCTCGAGAGAGAAGAGTCTTCCCTCCACCTGACCACTTCACAGCAAAACTTCACGCTTCCATTTCCAGCGACTCAAGACATTGAAACGCTTTCTTGCTTTCTATCTCTTTTTCTAGTTGTGATTTTAGATTTGTGTCAAGACATTGAGCTGTCTAAAATTGTATTCCATTCATTAATCTACAACTCTTCCATTTCTATCTATTTCTCTACATTTTCCGCTTATTACTTTGAATCCATGAGTATCTAATCTTTCAAGGGTCACGGGTTGCGTTAGCATCTAAATAAGACCCATAGTGTAACTATTGCATCTTGTCAATTGTAATCTTAATCTGATGCTTATGTCCATCTAGCTAATCGATATAAGTAGTAATAATCAGACTACTGGAGAGGGTAAGTGATTGTGGAACTCAATTGACAAGGCTAAGAAGTGTTACCTAGACATAGGAATAACATTGGTACTTAACACTCTCCTATGTGATATAGACATATAACGCATAGCAGCTGACAACCGAGAGAAGAGTCGCAAGTATGAATAGACTATCACCATGCATTTATGATTTTAGATGTTAACCAACCCGAACCCTGTTTTTACCCATTCATACAATTCAATTAGCTGACTTTGCTATGTTGCATACCTTACCATTTACCACATTTTAATCTAGTGTACATGTTATCGCTTTCTTTAGTTAGACGCATCCTTCTCAACTATTTTTGGTTACCACTCCAACTCTAATAATCCAATTAATTACAGAATCAGCATATTCCCTGTGTTCGATCTCGGACTCACCGAGTAGACCTATTTCTTTGCTTATACTTGGGTTAAGAATAGGAAAACTTGACAGATCATAAACGCATAACATTAAGCATGTTCAACGTATAGTATGTTAAACGCATAGGAAGCTTAATAATAATAGATAGATGCAGCAGTAAGTTTTGGATTTCAGATCTGTTGCACAACGAGTTTTTGGCGCCGTTGCTGGGGACTTATTTTAGATTTGTCAACAAGTTTTTGGCGCGTTGCTGGGGACTTATTTTAGATCTGTCAACAACAACTACCATATCCTTTCTTTTGGCCAATCGATCATGTGTTCGTCCCTACGACATTGTTGAGGACGTATTGGTCAAGACGGAAAAGTTTATCTTCCCAGCGGATTTTGTGATACTAGACGCGGAAAAAGATGTCGAAGTCCCCATAATTTTGGGGAGACCTTTCTTGACCACCGGAAGGGTCCTCATCGATGTGCAAGATGGAAAATTCACATTCTGCCTTAACGATGAGGAGGTGACATTCGACATCTTATAAAGCCCTTAAGCATCCGGGTGTGAAAAGGTATGAGCATCATGAGCCAAGCACAATGGTAAGAGCTCTATGTATGATGATCTTCCTTTGAGTGGTAAGACTAATGGCATGCTTGATGATAAATTAGAAAATCCTATGAAACATGTTTCTATTTATGATAATGTTCCTAGCTCTTCGTGCATACCTCCAAAACCTAAAATGAATTATGAACAAATCATGGAGAAGCATGTTAAAAATGAAGTGGTGAGTCCGGTAAAGTTTCACAGTGATGAATCCTTAATGATACTTGATTATATTAGAAAAGATGATTTTCAACTTAACGACGAATTGTTAACCAACCCATTAAATGTTAGTGAATACGTTTGTGAGTGTCTATGTGGGCAAAAACTAAAAGTTCAATGTGATTCAAAACATAGAATGAAGAAACCACCTTGGGATCCACCATGACTTGTGAGCCCCGTCTAGCTAGAAAATGTTAAACAAAGCACTTGTTGGGAGGCAACCCAATTTTATTGCTGTCTTTATTTTTAATTTAATTTTATTTTTCAATAATCATAGACTTACTCATATTCTATCTTATTTTTTAGGATCTTGGTTCATCACAAAAAGTACTCATTACACCAAGCATGTTTGGTGGCTTCCCTCTTGTTCCTTGGCTTGTTTTTCCTTTGTTCGATACTCTTATACATTGAGGACAATGCATGATTCTAAGTTTGGGGTGGGAGGTGTCTCTAGTACTTTTGTGTATTTTCTTATCCGGCTATGCATGTTTGTGAGGTTTTAATGATCATCTGCATGTTAATGAAATTTCGAAACAAATTTCAGACTTGTGGAGCTTTCAAAGTTAATGGAAATGTTGTTATGGTCGTGTGTTTTGATGTTGATTGCCCATGATGAGATTCAAATTTGCATGATAAATGACTTATTGTGGAAATAGAATGACATTATCTTGAGTTACATTCATTTAAGTCCCTTTTAAAATCTCCCATATTCTTGAGCACGTAGCCATTGTAAATAAGAATCTTTAACTGAAAGGATTAAGTTGGGTGTATTTGGTTGTCACTCCAAAAGGCCCCACCAGTTAGAGAGCTGAAATGCAAATAGTTAGATTAACAATGAAAGTTGCTAAATGCTACTTCTAATACCATGTAGTTTGCATTGGTTTCAAGAAATTAGTAATCAATTAAGTTGCACGAGAAAAGGTTGTTTTTTAAAGAAAATAACTTGGATTTATGTTTCTAAACTTAAGCATATGAATTGCAATAAAATCCATGAACCCTAGAATATTGCATAATGAATTAAACAAGGATTTATTACCCTAGAACTCTCTTTGACTCTTGTGTTTCTTATTTACTTGCTTTCCTTTTTAATTTTTCCAAAAGAACAACTTAATGTCGAATCCTCAAATAAAATTGATTCAAGTATAGAATAGCTAAGTAACTTAAACCTTCACAATTGGATCCTTAGTGGAACGATATTCGGAACTTAACCATCTTATATTATAACTTAACCTATACAATTGTGGTAAACACGGAAAGTGCGCATCAATTGGCCATGATTGAATGTTAGGTTAGATGTATGGTTGAAATAATTGTATGTCTAATTGGATCTATAACAATGAATTGTTGTTAATCTATCATGCGAATAGTTAGGTTAACAATGAGAGTTGTTAAAGACTACTCTTAATGCCATGTAACTTATATTGGTTTCAAGATATTAGTAATCAATTAGGTTACATGAGAAAAGGTTGTATAATGAATTAATCAACGATTCAATACCCTTGAACTCTCTTTGACTCGTGTTTCTCATTTATTTGCTTTCCTTCTTAAGTTTTTCATAAAACACACCTTGAATTCGAATCCTCAAATAAAATTGATTCAATTCTAGAATAGCTAACTAATCTAAACCTTCACAATTAGATCTTCAGTGGAACGATATTCGGACTTTACCGTCTTATATTATACCTTGACCCATACACTTACGGTAACACGGAAAGTGCACATCATTCTTCCTAGAAGATTAGCCTATGCGTTCAACCCTAGGTAAGATGAGGTTTCTTTTTCAACTTTGCACCATGTGATCATCCTTTTTCTCAAGAGCTAGATTTCCTTCCAAAACTTCAACACTTAACCAAATTTCATCCTAAAACTAGGGTCATTATGTGTTTAACTCGCCAACCATGCGTCCAACATGGTTATCTTTCCCCCAAGGATTTGTCAAACTCACAACTAGCTCTCAACTATTCTTCCAACTCTTCCTTCTTCAACTCTTAGTGAAATTTTCTTTCTTTTTCCTAGGCTATGCGTCCAAGTCTAGGCTTGTCGTAGCATAGTTGAGTTTTCCAAGCATAGTTGTGACACTTAGAAGATTTTCTTAGCTCATAAGCCACCTTGTCGTCCAAGGCTCGAAAATCGCTTAATGTGGTTTCCTTCCAAACTCAATAGTGGCTTCCAGAACTACAATTGGCACAAACCTTTTTCTACCTCCTTACCATCTCAACACTTACTGTCCTTTAAACTGGCCAAAATTTGGCAAATTCCACAAGCCCAGATTTTCTGCCTCAAAATTTTTTGAACTCCACAGACTTGTGATCCAAGTTTACACCCTTTACCCTAGTTTTCTCTCAGTATATTTCTTAAGCAACTAGGTCAAAGGTTAGGGTGTCACATAGACTTTCCAACTGACCCTCAAACACTTTAGCCGTGAGAGCCTTCATAAACATATCAACAACATTGTTCTTCAAAGTGATCTTCGTGACTATCATGTCCCTTTGTTGCACTATCTCTCTAATGAGATCATATTTGCGCTCAATGTACTTTCCTCTTTTGTGGTTTTTAGGCTCCTTGGACTAGGCCATAACACGAGCATTATCACAGTATACGGTGATTGGCATTGACATGTTTGGAACGACTTCCAAGTTTGCCATAAACTTCTTAAGCACAATTTCTTTTGTAGCTTCACAAGCACCTACATATTCTACCTCCATGGTAGAATCAACGATACAACTTTGCTTAATGTTGTGCCATACTATTGCTCCTTCATTAAGAGTGAACATTGATCTTGAAGTGAATTTTCGATAATCATTATTAGTCTGAAAATTGGAGTTAGTTTATCCTATAAGGATCAAATCTTTAGCACCATACATAAGCATATTGTCCCTTATTCTTTTAATATACTTGCGAATGGTCTTAACTGCAGTCTAGTGATCAAATCCTGGATTCGACATGGCATGCATTATGGACCTATGGATTATAAGCTTCAATGATCCAAGATTAATTAACTAAAATCTTTAATTAACTTAATCTTCATTTGTTAACTCGTATGATAAGTTGTGTCCATGGTGTCACATCCCTTCACAAGTTACCTTCTCTAACATAGAAAAAAGTGTAAGGACAACAAACATTGTCCCTTTTACAACATCTAATGTCAACCTGTACCATCATTCGTCACTCCTAAGCACCTGATAAGTAGTTAATATTACACATCCAAACAATATGCACATTTCAAGACAACCAACATTTACGAACTTCCATGCAACAGTTTAGTACAACATAAACACATGTTTACAGACTTCCCTATGTACAATGCTGAGTCAAGTACAAATATTTACATAATATACAAACTAATAGCAGGCTCAGATGAGTCTAACGTGTAGGCTAAGCACCCCGGTTTCGTTCGCTACCTAGAAATAGAAAAATAGTAAAAACCATGAGCTAGGTTGCCCAGTAAATGACAAGTTTGAAAATCTATACTTACCTCAAGTATTCAACAAAGTCATGCTCGAAAACCAATAATAAAAACAATAAAGAACTCATCATCAAAAACTCGTAAATCATAGCTTATACATAAAAGATTTTCTTTAGTTGAGGCAAAGCAGAGCTTAACGCTATTCAACGTCGAAAATAACCTTAGTTGGGGTAGAGTAATTTTGACACATACAACATCGAATAACCTTAGTTGTGTGGAGTAATCTCAACATAACAACATCGAATTTCCCTCTATGTGCGACATAGGAATCATAACGTGGGCTGCCTGTGTGCCTTCTTGAGTCCTTTAGTCCCGAGGTCCCAATATACAAAATTAAGGTTGCCTTTACGCCTTCTCCGTGTCTTCCGGCATTGGGGACCATCTATTATCCTTCTGAAAATAAAGCATATTTTGATAATAAATGAATCGTTCATGAATACAAGTTAAACAAAGCCTCAGTGTTCCCAAGTATTTAATGAGCCACATGCTTTGCATAAAACATAGCACCATAAAACATCATGCTTGATCATCAAAGTCATATAAAAACATGCTCAAACTCGTGATACTTGTTGCAATCTCACGTGAATCAAAGTGGATTGCACCCCAAGTGTGTCATCGGGAACGATGACAGTTTAAGTGGGGGATAGTGTCACAATCTAACTTGAGATAATAGATTGTGACCCCACTTGTACAGACAGTGTAGTGGCGATACCAGGGTGTCGACACATTTGGCAATGACAGAGGGCTGAGTGAAGTACCGTGATGCGACCGAGGAGGACGGTGCATCATTCAACACACCAAGATAAGTGAGCAAGCATGTCAAGCTGAGCAACAAGCAAGAAAACGAGCGTTGGTGCCATTGGTAGTGTCAATGACAAGCCTGGTTGGGGCCACATGGGGCCCCGGGCCATGACATCAAAAGTAGGGGTCTCGTCGCGAGTTTGGACAAGTGGCACTGGAGTTAGTTCCATATTGATGGAAGATAGAAGCACGTCGAATTCCATGTCAATCGGAATTCAGACGAGCGTTCTATGCTTGTGAGTGACCACTCGCCACTTTGCATATGCATGGGTGCCAAAGAGGAAATTGTTCAGAATGTACTATAGGGGGAGGCATGGTGTCAGCTCTCCACCACCCCTGGGCCCTGTGGCCTAAATGAGCTACCCTGTGGCACACGAGTGTGTCATGGCGTGGACGAGCGTTACAAGATGAGTGTCTTGGGCGTCTTCCATTGGGAATGGGATCTTGATGGACAATGTCGGACGGCACGGGTGTGCTGGTATTGCGCCCCTTCCCGTGGGTTGGAGGTTTGATATAGTACCCGGTATGCCATCTTGGCTCAACATTGACCTGGCATGGACACGGAAAGCTCCATTCCCAGGGATGTCCGGATGGATGGATGTCTGGAAGATCTCAAGTTGGAAAAATACCCATGGGGTGGTCACGTTGGTTCTCGATAAGCTGACCTGAGTAGGAGAGAGAAAGCTGATGTTGTCTCGATACTCGGGATGACATCCAAAAGCGTCAGTGGGACTCTATAGCCCCGTTGACACGGTATTTGCCTGAGTTGTCCCGATAAGTAGTCTAATCTCGGAAAGCCCTAATGGAGTATCATAAGCTTGTTTGGCTCGATGAAGGGTCTAAACTCATCCCGGTAAGGTTCCTAACCGATACAGAATTACGGGGGTTGGGTTGTTGAGAATCATGGTGAAGAAAGAAGGAAAGTCACACGTACAAGTGATGTGTAGACCAAATGAAGACAGTTCTGCATGAGTTCAGTTCGGTTGAGGACGAAAGAGTCTCGCTTAAGGTCCGACGAAGCTTAAAAAGGATGGGCAAAATGTAGATTGGGACTTGTGTTTCCCTTAAGGCTGACCATGATCAAGCATGGATCATAGTGCTGCACGGTTGAAAAAGTATGACCATGACACTACTCATGCTTTAAGTTTATCAAGCATACTGGAAATATTGAGGAAACAAATCATTCAAAAGAAATTTCTGTCACTCATAACTTGCCAGGCTCTTAATGGATTATAAGTTTCTCCTAGCTCTTCTTAGCCTACAATAAAAAATGATCAAAATTGACCAAAGATTGCAAGCTGCCCCTAGGGTGCCCAACGACCCTGTAGCACAGTCACCTAGCCAGCCCAGCCTAAATGTGCGGCAAATCAAGCACTGCAGCCTCCACACCCTGGCACTGCCCGCACAGCTAGCCCCCGTGGGTGGTAATTCCTGCACAACCTAGGCCAAAATAACCTCAAAAGCAGGGCATGTGGTGTAAATACCTGATGCTATCATTATGCCTTTGCCGTCAGCCCACTTCACGTGCCTTGTTTACCTACTAGCGAAACCTAACAAGACTAGCAAGATTCGGTGACTAGCGTGATTTGTGAGACAAACGCGACTAGAAAGGCTAGCAAGACTTGTGTGATTAGCGAGATCTGTGAGACTAATGCGACTAGTGAGACTTGTCTCGCTCAACACACGCACAGTTTTGTCTCTTGCTCACTAGCGAGACTCATCTCACCCCCACAATCCTGTGCATACATAGTGTTAGGTGCCTATCAACATGCCTGTTAGCCGCTTAAAACCACCGAAATTAACCTCAATAAAGTTCTTACCTTCGACCACTGTCTTAGCTTGCGTGCATGCTCAGCCTCTTCTTCCTTAACCAACTCTACCTGATAGCCTTACAAACACGACTTCACTTCCAACTGCAAAAAATGACACTTCAGACTTAATTAGACTTAACTTCCTCTTACAACCTTGTAGATCATTGAGTAAACTAACTTACCTCCAAATTTTTAGCATCAAACTTTTCTTCTTTCCTCAGATCTTCCAAAATCTTTCCTCCATGCTCTAGATTACTCAACATCATGATTGTTGTCGCCAGCTTGACTCCCTGCTTCCTTATCTATTTTCTTGTTTCACTAGTTTTTTACATCTTTTATTTCAAGACATTGAGTAAATTTTGTATTAACACTTCTACATTCAATATGATCCTTTATCATGAACTTCATCTATCTCATCTTTTCTATTTTTGTTGTTAAAACTATGAGTAGCTAAATCTATCAAGGGTTGGGGGTAAAGTTATCATCTCCTGGCAAACGAAACTTAGAACGTAGTCCATTTTGCTTAATGTGCTTGAACTTATTTCTTACTTCTATTTAGCTAATCAAAATAAGAAGCTATAATCAACCACTTAAGATAGTAAGTGATTGTGGATCTCCTTAAGCAAAGTAAGTTGTCTTCTTAGAAATAAAAATAACCTTATGTTCAATCAATCTTTAGGCATACATCATAAAGATATGATTTATATGGCTTATCCATTGAGAGGTGAGATTCAAATATGATTGAGAACATGAAATAGCAACCCCTAACCCTAACCCTCTTTTCCCATTCATACTTCACCTTTGTTAAATTGTTGTGCACCACACGACCACTACCATTTACTTTTCATATTACATTCTTTTACAGTTGTATACTAAAAGATCTCTTTCCTTTTAGTTAGGTAAGAAATCATTCACACGCACACAAGAACTAGTGTTGACCAAAATTCCCATGTTTGACCATGGACTTACCGAGAAACGTTGTTTTTAGTTTATAAATCGACTAAAGACAAGAAAACTTGTAAGAAAATATCACTTAGGCATCACACCTCTAGAAAAACAAGAGTCTTCTTTAAAGGGAATTGGTTCCTTGAAGCAGTTGGATGCTGAGGAGATGACTATGTGGGTTGAGAAAAGGTAAGTCGTTTCAGCCGTCACAGTAGGGCGCTTAAAATTACTTGTCCAGAAATCATTTTTGTCACTCCCCTCTTAGATTATCCTCCATAACCCGAGAGAGGTGTGAGGATAGCAACCTTCACTCGTTTGTGAGGTTCACTGTCCAACTACTAAACACGAAAGACAGCACAGATGAGATTCTTGTGTAGGCTAAGCACCCCGAATTCGCTCGCTACCTAGAAAAATAGAAAAAATAGGAAAGTATGAGCTGGGTTGCCTAGTGAGTGACTAGTTTTATAAAACTATCTTGGGCTCGGAAATCAAATTAAAATAAAGCATTATAACACAATTGTGTAAAATACTAATTCTAGTCATATCCTTTGTAAATACATGTTTAAATACCTTTGTCAAGTCATATATGTTCATTTCAGAAAAAGATAACTCAAGAAATCATACTATGCTCAAACATCTCATCTGTATACAACTCATATTAAGCCTTGAGATTAAACATAAGCTAGGTCTTTTAAATAAAATAGTCTACAAACGCATCAAATTTTCTTTTGTTTTTAAAATTTCCCTTAGTCGAGGCGGAGCAAGACTCAACACACCCAACATCGAAAATGAATATTTTTCTTAGTTGAGGCGGAGCAAAACTCAACGCACCCGACATCGAAAACCAAAATTTCCCTTAGTTCTCTATGTGCACATAGGAATGTCTCGGGATGCCCAAGTACATTCTCCGAGTCCATCAGTACTGGGTCCCTAGTCAAAGGGTTGCCCACATGCCTTCTCAATGTCCCTCAGCATTGGGTCCCTTAGAAAACATTTTAGAAATAGGTATGTTTCGCATAAACAGTTCATTATAAACACCTTTCATGAAAAACAAAGCGTTTTTCAATAAATAGCATCTTATAAACATTTTTCAACAACTCTTGGAAAACAGATACAACATGCCTTCGTGCCATAAAATCAAGTATAAGCAACCATCATATTTTTCAAATCATCATAAGAAAACCGAACTACACATTCTTAATAAAGTCATTTTTAAAGAAAGAAAAGTGTCACTCACATAGCTTAATAATTGCTTAAGGGAAGTTCCCTTTCCCCCCTCTAATTCTGCCTTTCCCGAGCTTCTTGGACGTAGGGTTTTCAAGTCTGAAACGCAAGGCAACTGATTTTTCCTTCTGTCAGCTCGGTTGGATGCAACCCTGCACATTGAACGCAACGCTAATAACTTAAAAGTAAGGTGCAGCCCTCAAATAAGCTCTTCTGGCCTCACCTCTTGGACGCACAGATCTCTTTTGAATGCGGGGTCTAACGTGAACGCAAGGTTCACCTTAGACGCAGGGTAGATAATTTCCTCCTTCTGGTAGCACAACTGGACACAAAGCGGATTTGATTTTCCTAAGTACCAACAACTTGTTGAACCCAAGGTAGCTGGGAATACCTCTTCTCCTGGCCGCAGACTCCTTCTACAGACACAAGGATTACTCTTTTCAGTCTTCTCTCTCTCCTTTCTCTCAAGAATTCAGACTTAAGGATCATCCCTCGCTCCTTTTACCTCAAGGTCCTATTTATAGCTTCCGGGTGAAGGTCTTGTCGTCCAACTTCTCCTTTCTATTTTCCACTTGTTTGCCACCTGTCACGCTGCATGACACATCCGACATGCAACCTGACACCTCCTCCTTATAAAGTGTTAAGTCTAAATGAAACCACGTAACCTTTATAAACTCATCTTATGCGTTCAACTTGTTCCGAGATACGAACCATGCATCCAACTTAGTGCCCTTATGCGTCCTATTTAATTCTCTTTTTAATATTTAGCTTCTTTATTCTCTTTCTTCCTCCTGACCGTCCTACTTTTGACCAGGTTTCTCCCTCGCATACTACCATACGTCTGTGTCTCTACTGCATACTACTATGTGTCTGTACCTCAACCGCATACTACCATGCGTCTGTCACTTCTTTCCTTACGTCCATATCTTAGCTACAGCCCTTCTCTTGAGTGATAAACATCCGTCTATGCTTGTTATTCTGTTAACCAAAATCATCTCAAGACCTTCCTTCATGCATTTGTACTCCATGTGTCTATCTCTACTTTCCTATACGTCCATGACCTTCCTTCCATTCTTAAGGATCCCTTGATTGTTCCTCTATGCGTTCTTGAGTTGTATTCCAAGGTTATGCTTCCAACCTTTTCCTTATACTTAGCCATTTTCTCAATGATAAATCTAGCACATATCCATCTTCGGCTTCCTTCCTTTAGGCTTACTTCTCAATCTTCTAAATTATCTAAAACTCAACAAAATCTCCCTTGATGGAAGTCATGCGTTTACCTTAAATTACGATAGCATCTTTCCTTGATTTCACCTTATGTGTTTTATCCTTCTTCCTGAGACTTAGATTTCCTTCCAACGCACTACTACTCAACCTTAGTCCTCTTGCTCATACGTCCTACTTAAGCCAAGCTTACATCTCCTTCCTTAATTACCTCCTATACGTTCACTTTTTTCTCCTTGAGCTCTCAGGTTACCTTCTATGCGTTCACCTCTTTCCCCCGAGCTCTCGGGTTTCCTTACTGTACTTCAACATTTACCCATTTCCTTTTCCACAATGGTTACCCTTATCATGCGTTTTCTTAGTCTTAGCCATGCGTCCAACATGGTTTCTTACTTACTAAATATGCGTCCAACTCAACTAACTTCCGGTTATGCTTTTAACTCTTTCCATCACTTGGTGAGATTTCCTTTCTTTTCCTTAGATCATACTTCTAAGCTTAAAAGCATAGTTGCATTCCCTTAGTTTGGTTATTCTACTTGGAAGAATTCTTAACTCTAAGAATTACTTCAATTTCAAGATCCAGAGTTCACTTAATGAAATCTTCCAAACCTATCTACGGCTTATACTTAACCCAATACTTAAGCACAAACCTCTCTTTCCTTTAAGTTCAACACATACTTATTTCTTTTTTTTGGCAACATTTCTCGGCCAACTCCATAAACTTGTGATCCAATACCACCTCTCTTGTCTTACTTCTTTTCCTTATATGCTCTTAAGTGCATAGGTTGTCACACCCCCTCTCGGATTATCCTTTCTCAACCCGAGAAAAGGTGTGGAGACAGCAACCTTGACTCTTTCCAACCATTTCCGTCAAGAAGAGCCCAGACGAGGTTTCCGTGTAGGCAAAGCATCCTGAACTCGCTTGCTACCTGGAAAATAAAATAAAATAAAATAGGAAAACGTGAGCTACAAGCTTCGTGAGTGACTGGCGTTGTAAAAACTATCTTTAGTTCGAACAGAGGCATGTCAAAACAGTATTCATAAATCAAGGATTAAGCAAAATAGCTTTTCTGCAAAACCTTGTCAATCTTGGGAATCCATTCTAAAACATATAGAATCGTTATCAAATAAATAATTCAGAAAGATCATTTGGCATTTCAATTTTTTTCCTTAGTTGAAGTGGAGCAAAACTCAACACCCCAACGTCGAAAATATATAAGGCTCAATGTGGAGCAAGACTTAGCGCACCAGCATATAATCCTCTATGTGCACATAGGAATATGGCGGGTTGCCCATGTACCTTCTCATGTCCTCAAGTACTGGGTCCTGGGGAAGTTCACATGCGTTATTAGCATTGATCCTCCTCTTAAACATTTATAGGCAGGTTGCCCAAGTGCTGGGTCCCGAGGAAGTTCACATGCTTATTACCATTGATCCTCCTCTTAAACATTTTCTCCATCAATTTACATAAATAGTTCATCAAAGACTTTTTAGGAAACAGGGTGTTCCTCGTTAAATATATTTTGCAACATGCCTTTCGTTACCATAAAGCATTCAAGTAAATCATGCCTTTTAAACCATAAATTTAAGCATTACGCTTTTCATAGAACAGTTATCTCAAAACCATATCACATAACAATATTTTTAACAAAATTCATTTTCGAAAAAGGAAAGAGTCACTCACAAATCTCTTAAGGAATTTTTTTTTCCCTTTTCCTTCAAATCCCTGTTTTCCTGAGCTCTTTAAACGCAAGGTTTTAGCTTCTAACCCAGAAGGTAGCTGCTTCCACCCTCTGGTAGCTCAGTTGAACCCAGCGTTCTAACTTTGGAACGCAAGATTGACGTTCTTCTGTCAGTTCGGTTGGACGCAACCTTGCCTTTAAAACGCAAGGTCGATGATTAACTCAAGGTACTTCCTAACTCTTCTTTTTCCGGATGTGTTGACCTCTCTTGGACGTGAAGCCTAACTTGAACGCATCATCTATTTTCAACACCACGTTCTCCTTAAATGTTGGATTCGTTTCCAATGCAAGGTCAACCCCTCTTCAACGCAAGATAACTTCTTTAACACCAGATGATTAAGTTGTCAAAATGTCTTCTTTCTTGGCCGCAAACCTCCTTTTACAACGCAAGGGGGTTCCTTCTTTCTGTCTTCGTTCTCCTTCTTCTCTCAAGGATTTTTACTTCAGAATCATCAGTCGTTACCCTTCCCCCAGGGTCCTATTTAAAGAGATCTTGCCATCCTACTCTTCTTTTACCACTTGATTGCCATATGTCGCTCTGCATGTTTGACTAACCATGCATTAGTCCAAGTGTCACCTTGCATGAAACACTTAACATGCCTTTTTGACACATACTTATTTTTAGGTGTCAAGTTTATATGAAGCCACCTGGCCTTTATAACTTATCTTATTCATCAATATTTTCAAATAGACAGCTATTCAATCCATACAGCGCCCTTATGCGTTCATTGAGTTTCCTTTAAGGTTTAAGTTTCCCCACTCACTTGTCTAACTCTTAACTAACTACACCATCGTCTTTGACGCGTAGAGATAACTGTTTCAACGCATAGGGACCTCAGTGCATAACAACCTCACCAACGCATGGTAAACCAAACACATTCCTTCTCCCGTTGACGCGGCGACTACTTCAGCTTACAACAACCACTCGTGATCACCTTTAACGTATAGTCGCGTTATTACAATCCAGTGTTTACATAATACCGCTAAGCGTCAACGACAACAAATCCTTTTCAAGCTCTTCCTCTATGCGTTGGTTCCGTTGCGTTCACTTCCATCCTGCATCCATGACCATCTTCCTATCCTTAGTCATTCCTTGATTATTTCCAAGGTTATTCTTTTAAACTTTTCCTTATATTAACTATTTCCTTTTAGATAAATTGGCATGCGTCCAACACATATTCTAGTTTTTATGTCTACCTCACAACCTTCCACTTTCCAACACTTAGAAATATCTTATAATAGAAGTCTATGCGTCTTACTTCTTTCCCTTTAAGTGCTTGAGTACTTCCTATACGTCCACTTTTACTATGCGTTACTTCAGTCTTGACCATGCGTCCAACATGGTCTTTTATTCCTTTCCCTCAGACTTTTCAACGCATTGGTTGCTAAAAGTTGGGTTGTCACATAGGTTTCAAAGTAGAATGTTACAATTTTTGTTATTGAACAATGTGTATATAGTTTCTAGTATTAAAACGAACTTAATTTCTATTTCATGTCTTGTTGAACAATTTTATTTAGTCTCCCGTAGTGTTAAAAAAGTGTTTATTGTGAATAATGGGATTAAGATTTGTTCTCCAACATTAGAAAGTAATTTGTATGTGCTAAGGCTGTTAACATCTAAATCGCTCCTCAATAGTAAAATGTTTAAAACTACAATGACACAAAATAAAAGACACAAATCTTCTTCTAAAGAAAATGTCCATCTTTGGCATCTATGATAAGGTCATATCAATCTCAATATGATTGAGAGGTTGGTCAAGAATCGACTTCCAAGTGAGTTAGAAGCAAAGTCTTTACCTGTATGTGAGCCAAGCTTTGAAGGCAAAATGACTAAGAGACCTTTTACTAGAAAAGAGTATAGAACCAAGGAGCCTTTGAAACTTTCACATTCAAACCTATGTGGTCTGAAGAATGCTAAGGCAAGATTAGGTTATGAATACTTCATCTCTCAACGTACAAATATCTTTACGTAAAAGCAACACAAGTCTGAAGCACTTGAAAAGTTCGAGGTATATAAGGCTAAAGTTGAAAATTTATTAAGTAAATCTATTAAAACCCTCCAATCAAGGTGGAAAGTATATGCATATGAGATTCCAAGATTATTTGATAGAACATGGGATCACGTCTTAACTCTCAGCACAATGTACACTTCAAGTATCGTAAATGAGAAATAGAACCTTGTTACACGTGATTCAGTCTATGATGGGTTATGCTCAACTACTTGACTCATTTTGGGGTCATGTAGTATTGACACTACAGTATACATTTGGAACAATATTCAAAATGTTTCTAAAACACCTTTTGAATTATGGAATGATCGTAAAGGTAGTATACGTTTAAGATTTGGGGTTGTCTGACACATGTGTTTAAGGTAAATCCAAATAAGTTGGAACCTCATTCAAGAGTATGCCTTATTTGTAGGCTATCCTAAGGAAATAAGAGGTGGTCTATTCAATGATCCAAGAGGAAATAAAAGTGTTTGTATCAACAAATGCTACTTTCTTGGAAGAAGACCACATTACGAAGCATATAAATACACATTAAAGTCGTATTAAATGAACATTTCAACAAAACAATTGAAGCTTCAACAAGAGTTGTTAAAGAAGCTAGTACATCAACAAGGATTGTGATGTTGTCACACCTAGTCAAAGACATCCTTCACAAGAGTTGAGAGTGCCTCTGTGAAACCCAAAATCTTGACCTAGTAACTTATAGGCAATAGAGAGAAGGAACTAGGGTAATATAAGGAAAAAGCTGCGCACAAACCTAGGGTACCATGCATTGAAGTCAAAGTAGGGAGGGAAGCGTTTGTGTAAACTTGAGTTTTGGGATGAGAATAAATCATGTAAGAGTTTTGGAGGAAACCACGGTAGGTCAAATTTTAAAGTGTTGGACGACAAGGAGGCAAATAGGTTGTCAAATTTTCAAGCGTTGGACGACAAGGAGGCAAATAGGTTGTCAAATTTTCTAAGTGTCAAAACTATACTTGGAAAGCATAGTATGGATGCATAGTGCCTTGAAGGGAAGGAGAATTGAGCTAAATGTTGTAGAAGGTTGAGTTGGTAACATAGTTGGAAGTTCGCTTTGATTTTAAACACACATTGTTTTGGAAAAATCACCATGTTGGACGCATGGAGTGTGAGTTGAACACACAGTGGAAGACTTTGGGAGTCTGACTAACTGTGAGGTGCTCAAGATTGTTGAAAGGAACATGTAGGCCATAAAGGAAGAGTTGGATACATAGTCCATAATTGAGGGCAAAATTTCACTAAGTACAAAGGGTCAATGCAAGGTACATGCTTGGAAGGACTTACAGATGAAAATTTGGCTTTGGGGATGTGTTCAATGCATACTAAGAAGGATGAAGATTTGGCTAAGTATGGAAGACTAAGTCTAGAAAGAAGAAATGAAGGCAAGTCAAGGGAGAACATAGGAAACGCACAGAAAAGGTTCATGAGTGGAAATTTGACCAAGTGTAGGAACTATGGCGCTAGGTTGGACACATACTTCATAAAAGAAAGGAATTGTGGCTAAGTATAAGACATTTGGGAGCATTTTGGATGCATATATGGTGTTGGGAAAGGAAATCGGCTATGTATTAGGAAGTTGGATGAAGTAGAATGGAGTAAGAGTGGACCAAACCCTAAAAACTACATGTTGGATGCATGAATGGGAGAAATTTGGACGCATGGACCTACTTCAGGCAAATGTTGGACACATGACATCGAAAAAGGGGTGCTAAGTGGCATGCTATTAGTTTAGCACATCATGGGTAGGAGATGCCGTGGTGCATGGCTAGGATAACATGCAAGAGGACATGTTGTGGGTATGCATGGTGAAAGCTACATGCAAGGAGCCACGGAATTGGTTAAGTGTCAATCTAAGGAGCGAAGTTGGATGACAACGCTCATCATTTGACTCTTATAAATAAGCTCGAGGAATCACTTTTTCACTCACTCAAAAATCATTACAAAGCTCATTTGAGAGAATTTGAGAGTTTTCTGAGGACATCAGGCATCCAAACTACAATTCAGGCATCTAAAAGCACCAAGTAGGCATCCAACACAACGCAGAATTACGTCCATGAGGGTCACCCTGTGTCCAAGAAATGAACCCTGCGTTTAGAAGGGTATTTTTCAGGCGTTTCAAAAGGTTTTCTAGGGCTCTAAAGGGCCTCGTTGTTATTTTCTTAGTTTCAGAATCTTGTAAGAGCCGAAAAGTCCAGACCGAAGCCAACTTGAGTTAAGAGCAGGGGATACAGGCTTTAAAGAGTTGAGAACTCCATTATCTATGAGTAGTTATTAATTGGTCCCTTACCTAGTATGATGTTTCTATTGAGTTACGATTTATGTCATTGTGCTTATGAGTTATGAATGTGTGATAAGGATATCATAGGCCACATGGGATGGTCAGAAGGATATCATAGGCCACACGGGATGGTAAAAAGATCTAAAAGACCTTATTCTGGGCCTGTGTCGGACATTGAAACCTCAATGATGGTCAGGGGGTGCTAGAAACCTAGTTTCTAGTCATGTGGGAAGTATCTCTTATGGGATGGTCAAAGGATATTGTAAAAAGGTCGATGTCTGTTGTACTCACATCCTATCCCAGGTAAAGAATCGATAGTAGATATTGTAAAATGGTCAATGTTTGTTGTACTCACATCTTATCCAAGGTTAAGTAAGTCACTTGGGTTAGGATGTGACAACCTCGATCTAGTGGGAGGGTCATAACCCAACCTACTCAATAGTTTAGTAGCTTTCCTAATATTGTATGTGTATTATATCCTACTAATTGAGAATGATGTAGGTTTACTAATTGATATAAAGAATTGGTTGGTTGCTCAATGCCAATGAAAGATTTAGGTGAAGTACAATATGTTCTTTGGATTCAAATTATTAGGGAACGCAAGAACAAAACAATGGCTTTGTCCCAAGCATAATTGAAAAGATGTTTATCAGGTTTTCAATGCAGAATTCCAAGAAGGATACCTTTTATTTTGTCTAAGGAACAATGTTTTAAGAAACCTCATGAAGCTGAGGAAATGAGATGGAGACAGATTTCCTATGCATCACCTATGGGCAGCGTGTCTGCCATATTGTGTACTAGGCCTAACATATGGTATGCAATTAGGCTAGTCAGTAGATATCAATCAAATCTAGAATTTGATCACTAGACTACAGTTAAGAATATCCTCAAGTATCTCAAGAGAATGAGGAACTATATGTTTCTGTATGTAGCTAAGGATTTGATCCTTACAAGATACACTGACTTTGATTTTCAAACTGATAAGAATTCTAGGAAATCCACATTAGGATTAGTGGTCACTCTTAACGGAGAAGCTATCGTTTGGCATGGCATCAAGCAAAACTTCATCGCTGACTTTACCATGGAGATTGAGTATGTAGCTGCTAGTGAAGTTGCTAAAGAAGTTGTCTGGCTCAGGAATTTTTGACAGACTTGGAAGTAGTTCCAAACATGTCAAAGCCTATCACCATTTATTGTGATAATAGTAGTATTGTGGCAATCTCCACGGAGCCTCGAAACCATAAGAGAGGAAAATATATCGAGTATAAATATCATTTGATAAGAGAGATTGTGCAAAAAGAAGACGTGACCGTCACGAAGATTGCTTCAAAGCACAATATTGTCGATCCATTTATAAAGGCTCTCACGGCTAAAATATTTTTCTTGGGCAAGTGGGAGATGTATACTACGTATAGTGTATGCCCTAGTTTATTGTATTGTATACTCTACTGTATTATACTTTGTTTTGTACACCCCACCACAAGTAGAAGATGGTTGGGATTTATGTCCTGAATCTCGTGCTTTGTAAATTTTATTAAAAAATTATTTATTTAATAAAATAAGTTGTATTTTATTCGATATTTGGACTATAAACTGATTGTTCATTAGAGGGATTAGGAATTAGTGGTACTTAAGGAGTAAGAGGTAATTACAAGGGTAAACAGTAATTTGACCCACCTGCGATTATGAGCAATTCGTGAAGGGTCAACTTATTGGTAATGGTTACATCCATAGACACAGAAATATTCTACAATGCGAAGAGTGCAACTATGGGTCTTTAGTGGAGTGATTCACAGTTAATGAATGTTGATTAATTTATTAAAAGAGTTTAATTTGAATTGTTCAAATTATTTACGAAAATATATATATTAATTGTATATGATATAATTAATATAAAGTATAACGTACATTGATACATTACAGTATATAGTTTATTATAAATATGATTTGTATTTAAAACTATCTACTATAAGAGAGCAATATATTTGAATAAGATTCAAATATTAATTATATGAATGAGATTCATATTAAAACTATACGGTTATGAGAGAGATATGCTTTTAATATGATTTAAAATGCACATTTAACTAAATATATGACAATTATTATATATTAATAATTATTTTGATTTAATTTAAATTAAATTAAATATGATTTAATTTATATTTTAAATTAAATAACTCCCTTGCAGTTACAGGGGAGTGGGGTAAGTGAGAGGGAGTTATCATGTCTTCCTTTTTCAGTTAAATGAAGAAGGATTCTGCATTTAGGGTGGTTGGAAGTTTTTTACGTGAAAAGGTTTTCCGCACTCTCCCAACAACTCTTTCTCACAATCTCATCCGTATAGAACATTAGTTCTCTGTAAAAAAGAAAATCAATGTCAATCCCTTCCCTCGTCCAAAACAAAGAAAGGTTCCCGCAAACCATTCCTTTCCGGAGAATAGCAGAGAAGATCAATTGGTCGTATCCTTTTGGTGCTTGGAATTGCTGTCAAAGAATAGGGGATTTTGCTTTAGAAAAGTACGCGAAGAAAGTCTTCAAAGGTAAAGTACTTTCACTATGATTTTAAGTTCAAAAATCATGCTTAATTCTAGTTCGTATTTTCTTTTCTTTTTTCTTTTTTTTTTTTTTTTTTTTTTGTTTTTTTTATTT
>QLSR01000288.1:240598-293018 GCA_031780015.1 Citrullus colocynthis
TTTTTTTTTTTTTTTTTTTTTTTTTTTTTTTTTTGTATGATGCCGAACAAAAATCAATGGCATAATGTTCACAGGCTTACGCTTGGTATTCAATTCCTTCATATATGTCCTATACCAATTATGAATCTCTACCCTAAAGATGAGAATATGAAGATTTGCTAAACCATTCACAAATTCAAGTAAAATTTTAATTTTGCGCTTTCTTTTATACAATTTACATTCGAGGCATTTAAGTTCCTTGCAATTACAACACCCAACAACCCCGTGTGACCATTAGAAGTCAAGTTAACACAAAAATTATACTTAGATTCACTGTGACCATTTAACTTTCACATGGGATTCAATCCCTTCAATATACATCACGTACCAATTATGATTTTCTACCCTAACAATGAGAAGATGAAGATTTGCTAAACCATTCATAGATTTAAATTCAATTTTAATTATGCGATTTCTTTTATACAATTTACATATGAGGCATTTAAATCCTTGCAATACAATGCACAACGAAGTCAAGTTAAAGAAAAAATTGCTCTTAGATTCCCTATGATCATTAGAAGTCAAGTTACACCATGAATGCACCAATTATGTTATAAACTCATGCAGAACCGAACTACATTCAACCATACACGTCTCTCGTACATGTGATAACTCTTGAAACGAGCTATCTATATGCCTTTATTCTCACTTGCTTGTTATGATTAATGTGTTTAAATGATTGAAATTGTAGATTCTCAAGCAAAACATGCATTTTAAAGCGTTACGGGCCATTCAGGGTTAATTTGAAGCTATTAGAAGTCATCTGAGGCTTTTGAAGCTTCAAATGGGAGAGAAAATGGAAAAACAGCCTCTAGGTGAGAATGCCACTGCACCCTTCAGTGCTGCAGCTTGGTGCTCTTCATAGAATGGTGAAAATAGGGCATGGTGCCACGACGCTTCTTTGCAAGATAATTTTGCTTTTGGTTTTTTGCTGATATATCTTGATTTGGGTGGCCTTTTTAGGCATATAACCACTCATTTTCTTCGTTTTTTTCATCACCTATCAGTCTACAACTTTAGTTTTTAGTTTTTTTTCATTCTTCTTTTATAATTATGGATTGGGTGCTCTTTCTCTTCTTTATCTCCATGGATTGTTGAGGTAAGTGATTTTTTTTTCTAGATTTTGGGAGCAAGGAACCAGTGTAGGTTTTTTAGAGATATTTTATTTAAACTTCATGCATTATATTTATGTTTCATTGAATCTTGTTTGATTTTGATATATATTTATATATGGATTGATGCTCCTACCAATGAATATTCTTAGCTAAGATTTGTGGCTTGCACGTCTTTCTTTGTTCATCTAGCAAAAAAAAAAAAAAAAAATCACAAGTAGCAACAATTGAATCATGTATGCTAAGTAATATAGGTTATCCTTAGACCTTAAAATGTATGCATAACCTAGGTTCAAAGATAAATTGGTTAATTAATTAGGCTACTCTAGTTAATTAGTCACACAATGAAACCTTTAATCTTAATGCAAATGGTGTGATTCGATATGGATGCTTTTGAACCCTATAGAACTATGATCACTTAGTTTAATTAGGGCTTAAGCTTTAGTTGATAATTAGGACGCTTTCTTAGTTTAACTCAATGAGTTTGGTTGTCTGTAATGCCCACAAGTAGGTTGGGCCAAGTAAGTCATTGTGCATACATAAATTAATGCATGTTTAATTAAGAGAGTTCAATGAAGAAACTATATAGGAACCTTTACTTGCTCCTAGAACTAGAATTTCCAATTTGAGATCACATTTACTCAGTTTCATTCATTTTCATGCCTTTATTTTCATGCACTTCAACCCGAACTTACAACTGTGGCTACATCATCAAAATAGTAATGTAGAATTCGATAATTATAAAATGTTTTTTATTGGTTCTTTTGGGAATTTGATACCCTTAAAAGCATTTACATTAACTTGTATTTTCCCTCGTGTTCGACTCTAGTCGAGTTGCCTCTAATCTAGGCCAAGTCTTGAGGCTTGACTTTGCTCATACATGAGGCTAAGGACATCCCAATACACCGTCGTATCTCTCTTCATCATCTTGGTTCCTAACAACACGACCCAAATCACTTCAGAACTTCACCAACATGAGTTTGGACCCTTCTTTGGGTAAAAACAAACTTATGACACTTTGTCGAGGCTTATCGGATGATTCAGACACTTATTGAGGCTTACTAAGGCATAATATGTTAGCCCTAATTTATTTTTAGTCTTGCTTAAGCTTAAGTAGTTGAAATGTAGCTTGTGGACTTAGCCAAAATTTTCATCCTTAGGGCCAAGTGATGCATGGAAAGAAAGAGGTTTGTTGGGCGTGAAGTGAGGAAGTCTTTCTTGACGGCAAAGATATGGCATGGACTTAAGCATGTAGGTTTTGAGCTTTGATGAAGGCTAGCCAAGTGTTGAAGGTGGGTTTAACTAGGCGGCAAGTGTTGTCAAGCTTAAAGGAAATGGCCATCGATGTAGCAAGAGGAAGAAGTAGGCATGGAGAAAGTCTAAGCTAAGTAAGCATTGAAAAGCCTAAGACAAGGGGGCGTTGAGAGTTGTAGGCAGAGAACTTTTGAAGAAGTGTGCTAAGTTAGGTGTTGAAGGTTGAACCAAGAGGTAGGCATCCAAGTTTTTGTAATTTTGAGTTAATTATATTTATTTATTAATTAAGGAATAATTAGGTGGCAAGCTAAGGTAATTGCAAAATTTGGAAGCAGGAGGTGGCAGAATTTGATGTTGCATGAGGGTGTCTCAGAGGAGTATAAATAAAGGTTGCAAAGAGGAGATCGATTTCGTAATTTACTCAAGCTAAAATAGATTTTTTCGGACCAGAGTCTTCCAAAACCTGTGTAATTTATTTGTGAGGGCTGCCAAAGGAGGATTCCATTGGAAAAAGGGTTGGAATTTAAGGAGAAAGTAAGGTTGTCAAGCTCTTAGGTGCAATCGAGCAAGGGTTGAAGATTTAAGAATTTTGAGCTATTGAGGATGAATTAGAAGGCCAAATTTGAACATTAGTAAATTAGGAGGTTGCTGTTAAGGTTTGTGGAAGAAATTAGAAAACAAATTGGTTAAAAATGTTGATTTTGGTTGTTGAAAGTATAGGTTGAATTGTAGGGGTCATCAGGTGACTGCCAGCTAGAAGTTGACAATGGCTGGTATAAAGAGGTTGTCTATGGCAAGGGCAATCAGAAGAAGTTTAGAGGTTATTTGGGTGTTTTGCATGCCTAGGTGGGTAGGTTGAGGTGCATGAATAGTAGGTAGTACGAGGGGGCATTAGCAGGGTAGTGTCATGTGTGGCCGAAGGGGGTTGACATTGGATGCCAAATACTTGGACGCCCAGTCTGTGTGCAAGGTCGACGCCCAATGAATCTGCAGGTGATCGACACTCTGCTTGTGCTCAAGGTCAACACCCTATGTGTGTGTGCTTGTGAGGCCGTGTGGCTTTGAGGGTATGCAGAAGTTGACGCACAATGTTGGTGATTGTGCTTGTGCATGTGCGGGTGTGTGCAGGAGTTACCGCATAGGGCAGTGTTTGTGCAGTGTCGTGTGCATAGCGACCAAGGCTGTCGGCAAGTATTAGTGTTGTGTCTAGCCAAGTTGCACCAGTTAAGGCATTGCTTATCCAGATTGGTGTTGGTGAGTTATTTCAAGTGTAAATTTAATCTAAAGATATCAATGGTATCAGCACTTAGGGGATTCAAAGAAGTCTAACTAAAAGAAGTAAACTTATTTTTAGGTCAAGAGGAAGTGTGGAAGGTCTACAACCCATTTGGGACCCAAGTAAAGGAGTGAGTGACAATGTTTTAAGAATAAATGTTTAAGGAAGAATGTGAAATCTTTTTCCTTTCACCTACAGGGACCAGGAGATTTGAAAAAGGATATTAGGGTGTCTAGGGTTGGGCCAGGAGGGTTTCTTAATGCCGTGTTTTTTCTTCTCATCAGAGTTATTTCACGTATGAAGGAGCAAGTGAAGGCCCCCGTGCGAGACACTATCCATGTAAAAAGATGATGGGTGGAATGGCGCGGTGCTATAGGAACCGACAAGGGCTGAATACCTGGTCGAAGGTCTAGTACAGTAGGTAGTTGGCTTAATTTAAAAGAGAGGGTTCGAAAACATATTTATTCTGATTGACAGGGAGAAATGCATTGAAGTACCAATGTGTATCATGCACCCGAATTTACATAGTTTACTATTTGATCTTATATATATATATATATATATATATATGTTTATTTATTTGTTTATTTATTTATATATATATATATATATATAATATAAAACAAAAACAAAAAATTTTTGGTTTATTAGGGCGATGGGGATTCGTCTTTTCCCAATGATTTATTTTATGCTTTCTTAAACAAATGTCTCATCTTCAAAAGCATGTTTTATATATGATTTATAAGTTATGCTAAGCATGTTTATTTAGCGTGAAGTTAAAGGTTTACTAAATAAAATTATGGGAAATTATCTTAAATGGCAAAACTGCTAAAAATGTTTACAACTAATAGCAAAATACATAATTTATCTGCGATAGATCATGATAGTCTATCACGATCTATCGCAGATAAACAGTGAAATTTTGGTATATTTGTAAATATTTTGATTCTTTTTGCTATATTTGAATAGAGCCCTAAAATTATCCATATTTATGATTGATGATTTATTGGGCGAATTTTATTATAAAAGCATAAATATACCCCAAAATGTTAAGTGTGGGACCTAATACTGAAGGACGAGGAGAAAGTATTTGGGTAGCCCAATATGTAAGGTCTTTAGGACCCACTTTGACACACAATAAGGCTTTGGGCCGTGTGTCAGGGTGCTAACCCTTTGCAGGCATTTTTATGTGCATATAGAAAAGTGGTGACACTAATTGTATTGAGATTACTCTACATTAGCTAAGAATTGTTTTCGGCTTTGAGAATATCAAGCTTGCTCTACCATAACTAAGGTTAAAAAGGGTACAAGTTTTCTATGTTAAATGATATTTGAGCATGTTATGTTTCAATGTTTCCAAGCTACTAATTTCCCATATGATTGATGTTTATGATTAAGGTTTCCTATAATCAAAGCTATTTATTAAAATTTATTTAAATATTTTCACTCACTGGGCAACCTAGCTCACGGTTTTTTTTTTTTTTTTTTTCTGTTTTTTATCTCCTCGGNGCAGGCATTTTTATGTGCATATAGAAAAGTGGTGACACTAATTGTATTGAGATTACTCTACATTAGCTAAGAATTGTTTTCGGCTTTGAGAATATCAAGCTTGCTCTACCATAACTAAGGTTAAAAAGGGTACAAGTTTTCTATGTTAAATGATATTTGAGCATGTTATGTTTCAATGTTTCCAAGCTACTAATTTCCCATATGATTGATGTTTATGATTAAGGTTTCCTATAATCAAAGCTATTTATTAAAATTTATTTAAATATTTTCACTCACTGGGCAACCTAGCTCACGGTTTTTTTTTTTTTTTTTTTCTGTTTTCTATCTCCTAGGGAGCAAAGAAATTCACAGTGCTTATTCTATCTAGCCTTGTCTATTTCTACTGCAACCCTTTGTTTACTTGGTTATCTTGTATGGTTTGGGACCTAAGACATTCTTGTACATAAGACTAGGTTTTAGGAAACTAAGTGTCTGTAATTATGATTTGTATATGAATAGTTATGAATGTGTTATCTGTAAATGAGTATCAGAAGTTTATCTGTATGATGATGAATGTTATGTTATTATTGTTAACTGCTTGTTAGATGATTAAGAGATCTAAGAAAGGAAACAGGTTAGACAGTAAGTGTCGTAAATGGGTCAATGCTTGCTGTCCTCACATTTTTTCCTAGGTTAGGAGGTAACTTGGGAAGGGCTATGACATAATAACTTTTCTTGGGCTCTACTAGCCTACTTCGGTGCCTATTGAGTTTCTACCGGCCTAATAGTCGCGTACCAAGCTTACTTGGTCATTACAATGCTTATCAAGACTACTCAGGCAAGTATCGTCACAACTAGGTACTATCGAGTCCCACTGATCATTCTGGATGTCATCTCAAGTGTCGAGACGACATCAACTTTCTCTCTCCTGCCTGTGCCTACTTATCGAGAACCTTCATAACCAACCCATGGGTATTTTTCTAACTCGAGACTTTTTGGACATATCCATTCAGACATATCGAGGCATGAATCCATGCCACGCCAATGCCGAGCCGAAATGGCAAATCGGGTACTATATCAAACCTTCGACCCATGGAAAGAGGCACAATGCTAGCACACCGGTGCCGCTCGACACTATCCATGAGATCCCATTCTCGATTGCAGACGCCCAAGACATTTGTGTTGCAATGCTCACCCACACTATGACACACACATGTATATGTCAACGCTTACCCAGACACGCTCGCCCACACCTTAAAGGGTATCTCACTTAGGCCATAGGTCCCGGGGTGGTGGAGAGCTCACACCATGCTTCCCCGTTATAGTAAATTTTGAGCACAATTCACTTTGGCACATGCATATGCAAATTGGTGAGTGATCACTCACTAGTGTAGAGCACCCATCTGAACTTCGATTGACATGAAATTTGACTTGTTTCCATATTTCATCAACATGGATCTAACTCTAGAGTCTTTCGTCCAAACTTGTGATGGAACCTTGACTTTTGAGGTCATGGCCCAGGGTTGCATCTGGCCTCCACTCAGCTTGTCATTGACACTGCCAATGACATTGATGCTTGTCTTCTGCTTGTTGCTCAACTTGGCATGCTTGCCCACTTATCTCGGTGTGTTGGATGATGCATCGTCCTTCTTCGTCGCATCACGACATTTCTCTTGACCTTCTGTTTTTATCGAATATATCGACACTCTTGTGTCCCCACTACACTATCTGTACAAGTGGGGTCACAATCTACTATCTTAAAGATAGATTGTGACACGGTGCATCACGTGTGCGCATTGTCACGGTCATACTTTTTCAACCGTGCGGAACCATGATCCATGCTTGATCATGGTCAGTCTTAAGGGAAACGCAAGTCCCAATCTACATTTTGCCCATTCTTTTTAAGCTTCGTCGGACCTTAAACGAGACTCTTTCGTCCTCAACCGAACTGAACTCATGCAGAACTGACTTCATTCGGTCTACACGTCGCCTGTTCGTGCGACTTCCCCCCTTTCATTACCGTGATTCTCAACAACCCAAACCCCCATAATTCTGTACTGGTTCAGAACCTTACCGGGATGAGTTTAGACCTTTTATCGAGCCAACCAGGCTTATGGTACTCTATCAGGGGTTGCCGAGACATTAGACTCTTTATCAGGACAACTCAGGCAAATATCATGTCAATGGAGACTATCGAGTCCCACCGACGCTTTTGGATGTCATCTCGACTATCGAGACAACATCAGCTTTCTCTCTCCTGCTCGGGTCTGCTTATCAAGAAACAACATGATCACCCCATGGGTACTTTTCCCACTTGAGATCTTTCGGACATCCATCCATCCGAACATCCCTGGGAATGGAGCTTTCCGTGTCCATGCCAGGTCAATGCCGATCCAAGATAGCATACCGGGTACTATATCGAACCTCCAGCCCATGGGAAGGGGCGCAATGCCAGCACACTCGTGCCATCCGACACTATCCATCGAGATCCCATTCCCAATGGAAGACGCCCAAGACACTCATCTTATAACGCTCGCCCACGCCATGACACACTCGTGTGCCACAGGGTAGCTCACTTAGGCCGCAGGGCCCAAGGGTGGTGGAGAGCTGACACCATGCCTCCCCCTATAGTACATTCTGAACAATTTCCTCTTTGGCACCCATGCAAATGCAAAGTGGCTAGTGGTCACTCACAAGCGTAGAGCGCTCGTCTGAATTCCGATTGACATGGAATTCGACGTGCTTCCATCTTCCATCAATATGGAACTAACTCTAGAGCCACTCGTCCAAACTCGCGACGAGACCCCTACTTCTGAGGTCATGGCCCGGGGCCCCACCGGGCTTGTCGTTGACACTGCCAATGGCACCAACGCCCGTCTTCTTGCTTGTTGTTCAGCTTGACATGCTTGCTCACTTATCTTGGTGTGTTGAATTATGCACCATCCTCCTCGGTCGCATCACGGTACTTCACTCGGCCCTCAGTCATTGCCAAATGTGTCGCCACTACACTGTCTGTACAAGTGGGGTCACAATTTACTATCTCAAGTTAGATTGTGACACTCTCCCCCACTTGAACTGTCATCGTCCCGATTACACACTTGGGGTGCAATCCACTTTGATTCACGTGAGATTGGAACACGCATGATGGCACTATGGCGCTATAGGGTAGCATCGCAACACTATGCTTTGGGAAACGTCATCCTCTGGCCCTATTTTGATGCTTCTTGCTCTACTTTGTCTTGTTTTACACCTAAAATTTTCCGATGGACTCCTTCATTCGATTCCCTAGGATAGAGCACATTTAAACATTAACTAAGAACGAGCCCAATTTATGACAAGAATGATGGCTCATATTATGACATATCACTGAAACATGTTAGTGGATCTCTGATAGAACCGAAATTATGCTATCTTGCTCCACTTAGTTTGGGATTGCTCTTGTATTTTACGTGTATATTTGATTATTTTGTAGGTTTCGAGTACCTCATGGGTAGAACGGGCATTGACAATTAAATGAATCTAAAATGAAAAAATAAAGCTTAGTTGCATCAACCAAGAAAGAGAGAGGCAAAATGACAATTTTGCCCCTAAAGTCACAGTGAAGTGGCGCCACCTAGGCGCAGCCTCTGTGCTTTTTCCAGAGAAGTGTTGGCGAACTGCAGTAAGCGCTGCGCTACGGTGCCATGACGCTTCGTCTACCTTTCCCGACAAGAAAGGTCACGTGTATGTTCGCAGCACTGTCGTGATGCTCCAACTACGTTATAAAAACACCTCCTTTGAATTTGTATTTCCATGACGATAATGGGATAAAGGTAAAGTTCCTAGCTTAGGCATAAAGTATGTCCCCTCATTTTGTAACTTGTGAGGTTTAAATCTTTTGATAATACCTTGGATTGTTTTTTAATTCCCTTGTTGTGATTGAATGAATATAACCATATTTCTGTTTGAGGTTGTATAATCATTAGCTAGATTTCAGGTTGTGATATGTGACATATAATCATAATTCGTTTAAAAGTAGCAAAAGTTTAGATTGATTTGTAAGTTGTAATTCATTGTTTAATAAACCTAGGGAGAACTATGATGAATATTAATTTAGGCAATTCCTAGTTGATATTCGCCTTAGCATGTTCTTCGATCTTAATGTGATTTGCTAATTAATTAGGATATATTATTCATCTAATTTGACAAATTAGATTAATTGGAGTCTCACCTAACTTCTCTAGGTAAGTTGGCTAAGTTTAGAAAATCGAGGAATTAATTTAATGAATCCATGATCAAATTGCAATTGGGGAATAGCTCGAAAGTTTAGGCTAGGTCTTTAATTATTTGAATTTAATTTATATTTAATTCTCCGCAATTTAAATTCTCGCCTTTAACAAAATTTCTTCAAAATCCCTTTGGTTATCGCAAACAAGTTAAATTGGGAAATTCAAGGGCTCTCTGTGTTCGACCTAACCTTGCCACTACTATGAGTTTTGGTAAGTACGGTTAAAAGTATTTGAGCAGGATTGGGTGACAAATCCCCACCTTCCAAATTGGCGCCGTTGTTGGGGAGCAAAGAAATTTCTCATTTGAACAATTTTCAATTCTTTATTTATTTCTTGAATTTTTTGTTCTTTGTATGACCCGATCCTCCCAGGATCAAAACGCTTTGTTGTTGGGTTTTATGTCCTCAAACTCTTAGTTTGTAAATTTTGGAACTTATTCTCAATAAAGTTGTTATCGAGATTTATTTAGTAAAGTTGTTATTGAATATATGAATTGCATTTATTAAATCCAATAGACCAAGAACCCTTGGCTATATGTTGAATACTTAGATTTTATGTATAGACATAAAACCAGATCAAGTTTAGGTAATGATAACTTGTAGAAATACAAGTTATTACAGCCTTTCTCTTAGAAAAGTAGAGATTAAATAGAGAATCATGCGGTAGTTTGTGTTGAATTCTATTAATAAATCTTCCTATGCATTCTACTCTTGTAATTTGATAAATATAATTATTTTATAGCTTTTTTAGCCTAAAACGCATGTTTTAACGCAGGAATGCGAGCAACATTAAGATTCTTAACGCAAAACTATGCATTGGCAACCTGTGACGTTGACATCTGCTCAACGCAGAATGATGCGTTAGAACATATGGATGCGTCGACATGAGTGAACGCATGAACCTAAATTCTTCATGGATGCATAACGATCAGAAACGCAAAGCAGCGGATAGACGCACGACATCAATTTCCTCAAATCACGCAGATTTGCCACTGATTACGAACGCAGCCTCTAAAAAAGGGAAGACCTGCAAGCTGAAAAAGGGTTGTTGATTCTCGGAAGAATTCCTAAGTGACAGCAGAGTTTTCTCCAGAAGACAACTGGAGACGAATAGCTCGAGAGAGAAGAGTCTTCCCTCCACCTGACCACTTCACAACAAAACCTCACACTTCCATTTTGGTGACTCAAGACATTGACCCCTTTCCTGCTTTCTATCTCGTTTTCTAGTTTTGATTTTAGATTTGTGTCAAGACATTGAGCTGTCTAAAATTGTATTTCGTTCATTAATCTACAATTCTTCCATGTTTGTCCATTTCTCTACATTTTCCACTTTTTACTTTGAATCCATGAGTAGCTAATCTTTCAAGTGTCATGGGTTGCGTTAGCATCTAAATAAGAACCATAGTGTAACTATTGCATCTTGTCAATTGTAATCATAATCCGATGCTTATGCTCATCTTGCTAATCGATATAAGTAGTAATAATCAGATTGCTCGAGAGGGTAAATGATTGTGGAACTCAATTGACAAGGCCAAGAAGTGTTGCCTAGACATAGGAATAACCTTGGTACTTAACACTCTCCTATGCGGTATAGACATATAACGCATAGCAGCTGAAGACCGGGAGAAGAGTCGCAAGTATGAATAGACTATCACCATGCATTTCTGATTTTAGATGTTAACCAACCCGAACCCTGTTTTTTATCCATTCATTTAATCCATTTAGCTGACTTTGTTGTGTCGCATACCTTACCATTTACCATATTTTAATCTAGTGTACATGTTATCGCTTTCTTTAGTTAGACGCATCCTTCTCAACTTTTTTTTGTTACCACTCCAACTCTAATAATGCAATTAATTATGGAATCAGTATAGTCCCTGTGTTCGACCTCGGACCCACCGAGTAATCCTATTTCTTTGCTTATACTTGGGTTAAGAATAGGAAAACTAGATAGATCATAAACGCATAACATTAAGCATGTTCAACGCATAGTATGTTAAACGCATAGGAAGCTTAATAATAAAGATAGACGCAGCAGTAAGTCTTTGAACTACAATTCTGTGTCGCAACAAGTTTTCGGCGCTGTTGCCGGGGATTTTTGCATTGATTTAATTTTTTTTGGATTGTTTTTAAAAGTATTTAGAGCAGGATTGGGTGACAAATCCCCACCTTCCAAATTGGCACCGTTGTTGGGGAGCAAAGAAATTTCTCATTTGAACAATTTTCAATTCTTTAATTATTTCTTGAATTTTTTGTTCTTTGTATGACTCGATCCTCCCAGGATCGAAACGCTTTGTTGTTGGGTTTTATATGTCCTCAAACTCGTAGTTTGTAAATTTTGGAACTTATTCTCAATAAAGTTGTTATCGAGATTTATTCAATAAAGTTGTTATTGAATATATGAATTGCATTTATTAAATCCAATAAACCAAGAACCCCTGGCTATATGTTGAATACTTAGACTTATGTATAGACATAAAATCAGATCAAGTTTAGATAATAGCCAAAACGTATTCCATATGCATTAACATCCGGTAGTTTGATGTATGCCATGCTGTGTACACAACCTGACATATGCTATGCAGTAGGGATAGTGAGCAGGTTTCAGTCCAATCTTAGATATGACATTGGACTGCCATTTAAAAATATTCTTAAGTATCTAAGGAGAGTGAGGGAACATATGCCAATGTATGGTGCTAAGGATCTGATCCTTACAGGATACACTAACTCTGATTTTCAAACCGACATAGATTTAAGGAAATCTACATCAAGATTAGTATTCACTCTAAACGAATGAGCAATACTTATCAAGGGGTATCAAACAAGGTTGTATAGCTGACTCCCCCACGGAAGCTAAGTACGTAGTTGCATGTGAAGTAGCTAAGGAAGAAGTATAGCTCAAAAAGTTCTTAGCAAATCTAGAAGTTGTTCCAAATATGAATTTGCCTATTACTCTCTATTGTGATAATAGTGCAGTTGCAAATCCAAAGAACCTAGAAGCCATAAGTGTTGCAAACACATTGAACATAAATATCATCCCATTAGAGAAATTTTGCAGAGAGGTGACATAATCGTCAAGTAGATTGCGTCAAAGCACAACATTGTTGATATGTTTACAAAGGCTCTCTGGCTAAAGTGTTTGAGGGTAACCTATAGTGAGTCTATAACTTCGAGTTATGTAAACTAGGACAAGTGAGAGAAAGCTACTAGGTATCTAATGCCCTATTTTATTGTATTTATATGCATTTCTTTGTAAACCCAGTATTATGTACATTTACTCATTGCAGTTTTAGTCCAAGTAGAAGTTTGTTGGGTTTATGTCCTATAACTTGTAGTATGTAAGTTTTGGAACTTATTCTCAATAAAGTTGTTATCGAGATTTATTCAATAAAGTTGTTATTGAATATATGGATTGCATTTATTAAATGCAATAAACTAAGAACCAGTGGCTATAGGTTTAATACTTAGACTTTAGGTATAGACATAAAATTGCATCAAGTTTAGGTAATAGCCAAAATGGTCTATAGTATAGGGATAAAGCTGGATACCTTATCTTGGGCACACTATGGATGCAGCCCACTTTGTACTTAATACAAACGATGTGATCCTATGTCATTCATGTAGAGACATGTGAGTTGGGACATCCTATTTAATGAGTTTGCATAAGACCGGACCCTGAAATAATCCTTTTACTTTATATCATCGTTTATTGTTAAAACTGATTTTTTCAAACATAATGACCTAGGTAACTCGATCTTAATCTTAAACTAACTATAAACTCCTATTTGTTTGAGATTATCCTTTAATCTGCATAGATGAGAGTGGCTTGAGTTTGCCGACACAATATGCTTCCCATTTTAGAAATAAGATCAACAGATAGCTGGAGACATAGTCTTACAAGATGGAGTTGACTCCTACCTATTTTTAGATTAGTAGAAAAATTGCTCCTTTAAGTACTAACTCTAGGACTTGAACAAGGGGTCCCACACTCTCATTTTCCCGAGAGGGATTAGTTTGGTGGTTGGACCACAAACCCATTGTTCATTTGAGGATTAGTGGGACCTAAAAACGAGATGTAATTATAGAGGTAAAATAGTAATTTTTAACCAGCTGTAATTATGAACAATTTGTGAAGGACCGACTTACTTATTATGGTTATATAAAGTAGACAAAAATATATCTACAGTGAGGAGAGTGTAGCTATTAAGCTTTAGTGGAGTGTCTTAGTAGTTAATGAATGTTAATTAACTATGTTAAAAAGTTTAGCCGGTTAATTTCGAATCTTCGGAACTCATGATCTGTAGATTCATTAGGTTCCCTTGTGTTAGCTCATGGAATAAACCTTAAAACAGTGTGTTGAAAAAATTTTGAAACGTTCAAATTCAATTAAGGAGCAAATTTTACAATTTGATCGTTTAATTGTGAATTAGACGAAATTGGAGAGTTAGAAATATTTAAATATAATTTAAATAATTTTCGAATTAATAGAGATTCATCAGATTGGAAATTGCTAGGGAAAGTGGAAAAATAATTAATTTAATATTAAATTTTAATTTCATATGATTAATTTTATTTTAAATTTAATTTTTAGCAAATTATCTTAAATGAAAAAATTACTGAAAATATTTACAACTAATAGCAAAATACACAATCTATCTACGATAGATCATGATAGACTACTATCTATGTCACAATAATAGTCTATCGCGATCTATCACGGTTTATCGCAGATAGATAGTGACATTTTGCTATATTTGTAAATATTTTTGTTCCTTTTGGTATATTTGAAAAGAGCCCTTTATTTGGAGAAATTACTTTTAAATCGAAAATCAATTTATCGAATTGAAAAAAAAATCAATTTAGGAAATGGAGTTTATGATTTTTCCACTAATTGCGTGTCTTCTGGGATGTGGATTTCATGCAAAGGTTTCTTCTTCTTCTTCATTCCTCCTCCACATTGGATAAATTAATTAGTCAATTTGTTGTCTTCATGCATGCTAGTTCGATTTGCATGCTTTCTTCTTTAAATAGAAGAAAGGAATTGAAGAGAAAGGTTATGCTTCTTAGCTGATTTCTAATTTCTACTGAAATTCTCTCCTACTCAAAACTCTCCAAACCAATTTGTTATTCACCTTGTTGCTCCAAAGTCAACTCAATTTGGATCTCACACTCCGTTCTACAACCTAAGAATAACAAGGAAGAATCTTTTGGTGGTCCACGAAGTGTTTGTGATCAGAAATTCAAAGGAATTTGATTCATTTTTGAGCTACAACAAGTAAGTGCTCTTCCATTTTTTTTCGGTTTTAGAACAAGCATTTTTAATCTTCAAAATTGATGTAATTAGAGTGATTTAGATCCTAATTTCTTTTGCTATTACGCTGCTAACTCCTTCAATTGGTATCAGAGCATGATTAGAGCACTGGATTTAAATTAATTGAGCCTGGTGGGTGCAATTTTATGATATGAATGTTGTGGTTGCTAAAGTTGGAAATTTTCTGGGTTTTGCATCTAATTCACCTTTGTTATTGTGTAATCGTGGTAATTGGCTGACTGTTTATGGCCTTTATTGTGTGAAGAAGGGTATGTAATTTTATTGGAGTCAATAAAGTTCGAATTAGGCTGTAACTTGAAGAATTAGAGCAAGCGACCAGCAATTTCGAGTAGCAGCAGATGTTTCTGCTTTGGAGTGTCGTGACACTCCTTCAACAGCGTTGCGACAGTGTTCTTCATTTTCTAGATCTTATTGCAGGGTTGAAGATGCGGTCCAGCTGGACTGATTCGATCGGTTTGGTTGTTTTTTGCCCGATTCAACCTTATTCTAGCCGGTTCAGCCCCGTTTTCACCTTTGGAAGTCCAGTTCAGGCGATTTTGATTCGGTTCGGGCAGGTTCAAAGTGTTCAGGGGCGGTTCGAGCTATTTTTCCAATTACAATTGTAATAATTTAGCTATTTTAAGCCATTAGATGCCAAAATTGGTCCACTTTAGTGTGTTTAATTAAATTATGCATTTAGAATGTATGCTTTAATTAAATTAAATTTATTTGTGCATAAAGTATGTCATATAGATTTAAAATCCCACCATAGGATTAACATGTTTTATGCATATATGTACATTATAAAGTGTATAATATGCATGCTCTAGTAATCATATAATTAATATAAGTTGTTATATTATTTTGTGATGTATGTTATAGATTGGTATTCATTTATAAAAAGTTATAAAATGAATTAGACATTTAAGATCTATAACAAAGATTATAAAGTGTATCAAATGCATGCTCACTTAGGGTTAACAAACCTAAAGTAGGTACTTAACTTATAAAACAAAGGTTATAAAAATTCACCCAGCAAAATCCTGTCTAAAGTTGGAGGTGTTCAAGTTGACGGTTTACAAAACACCTGCTACCTGGTGATCAAACTGGTTCTTGAATTTATTTGAACCTAGTTTTATAAGCTTGTGTTTGTGATATAAGTATAAAAAGGTTTTATCACTTAGACATCGTAGGTTAAATCTAGTATAAGAGTTATACTTGGACAAAAATCTATACTTAGGTTATATTTATTTAACTAAGTAAAATTACCTGTTATAACTGGTAGAACACTTCAGTAGGAGAGTTGTGTATATGATATACTAGCTCTCATGTCCCTAAGAGTTCACACCATGAGATTTATGCTTGGCTTCGCGTCGCCCTAGGAGTGTCTTCTATTCGAAAAGTGATTGCAGGAGTCAATAACAAGGTGAATAAGGAAAGTAGTTCATTGTAAATGGGTGAAAGGAGTGTGTCAACACATCCTACGATCTCTTTCATTAGGTTACACCGTGAGATTCCCATGATGCACCTGCAAGTCATTTCCTAACATGACACTACCAATCAGAGGGTTTTGTATCATGAGATTCGGAACACCACGAACTCCAGAAATGGATAGGGTTTCTTAGGTCCGTTTTCAGCATTCTCTTTCCCTCGAAACGTTGTTGATTTAAGTCTTTTGAAATCTGAAAATGGAGGGTAACACTTACAAAATTTTACTAAGTCTTACTAAGTATTTTGACCAAATAAATGATAATTAAATACTATAGGAATAAGAGTGATAACTTGTAGAAATACAAGTTATTATTGTCTTTATCTTAGAAAAATAGAGTTTAATAGAGAATTATGCGGTAGTATTAGTTAATTGCTATTGATAAATCTATCAATGCGTTTTACTCTTGTAAATTGATGAGGATAATTGTTTTGATATGCTTATGAGCCTAAAACGCATGCTTTAGTGCAGAAACGCAGAGAACCTCAAGATGCTTCTTACATGTGAAACGCAAGGCAGCGAAAAATCAGGTCAGAATCTTGAGAGATTGTCGGAAGATTGACTTTCATGATCTGCGGCTAAAATGGTGGATCTAAATTGAACCGAGAATTAGGCAATTAGGCGAGATAGATGCAAAACATCAATTGTGCCTCCAATCATGCAGATTTGCTGCTGATTACGAATGTAGCTTCTATAAAAGGGCAGACCTGCAAGCAAAAACTTGTTCATTCTCAGAAGAATTCCTAAGTGACAACAGAATCCCTTCCAAACGATAATCGAAGATGAATAGCTCGAGAGAGAAGAGTCTTCCATCCCCCTGACCAATTCATAGCAGGTCTCACACTTCCATTCTGGCGACTCAAGACATTGAAACGCCTTCCTGCTTTCTATCTTTTTCTAGCTTTAATTTTAGATTTGTTATCAAGACATTGAATTGTCTAAGATTGTATTTCGTTCATTAATCTACAATTCTTCTATGTCTATCCATTTCTCTACACTCTCCGCTTATTCCTTTGAATCCATGAGTAGCTAATCTTTCAAAGGTGACGAGTTGCTTTAGCATCAAAATAAGAACAATAGTGTAACTATTTCATCTTGTCAATTGTAATCTTAATCTAATGCTTATGTCCATATAGCTAATCGATATAAGTAGTAACAATTAGACTGCTCGAGAGGGTAAATAATTGTGGAACTCAATTGACAAGGCTAAGAAGTGTTACCTGGACATAGGATCTTAGCACTTAATATTCTCCTATGCGTTATAGACATATAATGCATAGCGGCTGACAACCGAGAGAAGAGTTGCAAGTATGAACAGACTTTCACTATCCGTTTCTAATGTTAGAAGCTAACCAACCTGAACCCTATTTTTATCCATTCATTTAATCCACTTAGTTGAGCTTGCTGTGTCGCATCCCTTACCATCTACCACTTTTTAATCTAGTGTACATGTTATTGCTTTCTTTAGTTAGACGCATCCTTCATTAAATATTTTTGGTTATTACTCCAACTCAATTAATATAACGAATTTTAGAATCAACATAGTCCCTGTGTTCGACCTCGAACTCACCTAGTAAACCTCTTTCTTTGCTTATACTTGGGTTAAGAATAGGAAGACTTGATAGATAATATTTCTTAATATTAAGCACGTTGAACAACACAACAAGTTTTTGGCACCGTTGCTGGGGATTTTTAATCTGTTACACAACAAAGAGTAATTCTGGTATTAGTTTTTAATCAAGAAAGTCTTGATTTAGTGAAGGAATAATTAACTTCACCTCAATAGCATTTGTTCTAAATCACTAAAGTATCATTGCAATAGAATAATAAATTATGGGTACATAATTACTTGCTAAAAGTGATTGGATTGTTTAGATTATTTTGCAATTCACTAAACATAGATTTATTTTTTCAGCAATATCTACTTCGTTCATACAAAGACTAGCTTCCAATAAACTTAATGGAGATAACTACAATACCTGGAAATCAAACCTAAACACTATGCTAGTTTTGGATGATCTAAGGTTTGTTTTAATAGAGGAATGTCCTCCAGCTCCCAACTTGAATGCAAATCGAAGTGTTCAGGATGCATATGACAGGCAGATTAGGGCCAATGATAAAACTAGGTCTACATCTTGGCAAGCATATCTGATGTGTTGTCCAAGAAGCATGAGAACATGATGATCGCCAAGGAAATCATGGACTCATTGCAAATGATGTTCAAACAACCGTCCTCATGAGTTTGGCATGATGCTATCAAATACATTTATAACTTCTACATGAAGGAAGGAACATGTTCTGGACATGATGGTCCACTTTAATATAGTAAAGGTAAATCGAGCTATCATAGATGAAAGAAGCCAAGTCAACTTTATACTAGAATCTCTTCGCAATAGTTCTCTATCATTCCCCACCAATGCAGTAATGAATAAGATCGTATAATCTGACTTCTCTATTCAACGAGCTCCAAATGTTTCAGTCCATGATAAAACCAAAAGGATGTGAAAGTGAAGTAAATGTTATTTCCAAAAAGTCCCAGAAAGGATCATCCTCGGGGTTTAAGTCTGACCCTCTTCTTCAAAGAAAAAGGTCATGAAGAAAAAGGGTAAAGGGAAAGCCGCTGCAAATCTCAAAGGCAAGAAGAAAATTGTAGATAAAGGAAAGTGTTTCCACTGCAACAAAGATGGGCACTTGAAGTGAAACTACCCTAAGTATCTTGTAGAAAAAATAGCTGAAAAAGAAAACAAAGGTAAATATGATTTACTCGTTCAAATTTGTTTAATGGAAAATGATAACTCCACTTGGATACTAGATTCAAGAGCCACTAACCATGTTTGTTCTTATTTTCAGGAAACTAGTTCCTTAAAGAAGTTAGAAGATGGTGAGATATGTCACATCCCCTCCTAGGTTCCCTCATAACCCAGGAAAAAGTGTGATGACAACAGACACCGACCACCCTCTTACGGCATCCACTGCCAACCTTAATCCTTAACCATCACCTAATAAGCAGATACATAATAACTGAGCAACATATTTAAACCAAGGTTAAGTTATCAAACAAACAACCATGCGACCTCTCAAAATATACAATTACATCGGTTTCTCAACAACTCCCTTAACCCTCTATATGTACAACACATGATTAAGTTCAAATATTTATAATTCTCAAAATACTAAACACTGCTTATGGGCCCATACGAGTTTTTGTGTAGGCTAAGCACCCCGAACTCGCTCGCTACCTGGAAAACAGAAAAAAAAAAACAAGGAAAAACATGAGCTAGGTTACCCAGCGAGTGACTAGTTTTGTAAATCTTCCTTTAGCTCAGAAACTAATCAGAGTGTAAACATTTTAACACAATGTGTATAAAACATCGGTTCAAGTCATATCCATGCAAAAACGTGCTTAAAAACCCTTGTCAAATCATATATGCTCGTTTTAGAAAAAGATACACAAAAACCAGTTTACTTCAAAAACCTTTTCCTTAGTTGAGGCAGAGCGGAGATCAACGCTACTCAACGATGAAAAATCCATAGTTGGGGCGGAGTAATCTTAACACACCCAACGTCGAAAATCCTTAGTTATATGGAGTAATCTCAACACATCAGCATTGAAAATCCTTAGCTGTGTGGAGTAATCTTAACACATCAGCGTCTATCATCTCTCTATGTGCACATAGGAATTATAATCCGAGCTGTCTATATGCCTTTTTACTGTACTTCAGCATTGGGGTCCCATAACATACCTTCACCGAGTCCCTCGGCATTGAGGACTGTAAATCAACCCAGATGCCTTCTCTTGGTTCCTCGGTATAGCAAATCCAGACTGCCCATATGCCTTCTCACCGTACTTCAGCATTGGGGTCCCATTTTCACAAACATTTTTCAAAAACAAATGACATTATATAAATTCACGAGTTTTTAACATTTCAAGTCTTCACAATTCTATTTACAAGCTTTAATGTTTTCCATAAAATCTTATATTAACAAATAGCATGCTTTTCATAAACCTCATTAAACAACCAACATGCCTCAAATGATTTTCAATATAAAACACATAATATGCACATTAAAACTCGTGAAAGCATAATCACATAATCATGTTTCAACATAATCTTTCAACCATGAAACTTTGTTTTAGATAAACACATTTTAAATACAAGTGTCACTCACAACTTGGCTTGGGCCTTTAGCGGGTCATACACCTTTCCTAGCTCTTCTTGGCCTGTAATAATACATTTCCCTTCATTAGATTTCCTTACCATTCCCTTTAACACACCAATAAGCTTTACACATTTACACTTAATGAATGGTTCACCACCGAAACCAACTCCATCAAAGTAATCAATAATGAACAAGACTTAAGCAACTAGCGACACTAACTAGCGAAACTGAGCTGCAAATGCAACCATACCAGTGATACCGTGAACTAGCGAGACCAGCGAGACTTACTTAATCAGTAAGACTAGCGATACCCAGTGAGAGTTGTGAGACGCAAAGCCTCCAGCGATACCAGCGACACCCGTCTCGCTACTCACGCTCAAACTTTGAGTGTCGCTGCGTTTCCAGCGATACTAATCTCCCATAGCTTCTACCTTCTCTTCTTTTCTCATTTTATCTGTTAAACGTCGTATTTCCAGCCCAAATTAGAACTTCTTCCCTTCAAACTTGTAAAGAAATGTGTTTTCTAGCTTATCTCAAAACTTCAAGCTTAACTTCTCTTTGTTTGACAAATATTCTCAAATTACTTCGAGCTGCTCCAAATCACTTGAGAAATCCATATCAGTCACTTCCACCTAATATTTAACATATTTCTCTTCAAATTCAGCTCATGCATCCTTTATAAGAGTTGTTAACAATTGAGTTAACTTACTGACCTCAAATGTTCAGCCCTGAACTCGATCTCTATAGCTCGCTATCCTCCAAATACCAGACCTTGCTCAAATTGCACGACAACAACCAAACCTTCTGTTCCAGCTTCAATTACACCACGAAACCGACTAGAATTCTACACAAATTTTCCCTAGACACCTTCTTCTACGTCTCTTCTTCGCTCAACTGAGAAATTGAATCGATTGAAGCTTTTGAATATGCATAAAATGATCAGAAACTCAACTTTACACACTTAAATGAGCTGACGACTTACTTCCACTTTCACTTTTATTTTATGTAATTTAATTTTCCAATAAACAATGTAACTCCTTCATCATACGGACGTAACCTTCATTGGCCTACTTGGGTTGCTGGCTTGGACGCATAGCAAACTTGGATGCTAACTTGGATGCATAGCACCATGCGTCTGTCTCATAGGCTCTCTCTTGAACGCATGCTTCTCCAATGCAACCCCCCCCCCCCCAACTATCATCAACCAACGCATGACCACTTGCCCAATAGCTTCAACAAACGCATAGCACCAACCTTCACCCATGCTCAACCTCATGGACGCATACCTCAACCTAGCAAACGCATAGCCTGCTCAAACCAAGGCTCTTGGCCATCTTTCCTCAATCACCCGCCTATTTTACTTGCCATCTTCAAAAGATAAGAGTAGGGCTTACAAGATAACTCTCAAAGTTGAATCTAGGGAGATCATCTCGGCCAAAGCAATGGGAGATATGAAGTTGTTCTTCAGAGATAGATATATTTTATTAGAAAATGTACTTTATGTTCCTAGTATTAGTTGGAACTTAATATCTATCTCTTGTTTGTTAGAACATTTGTATAAAATAACTTTTGATGTAAATGAAGCGTTCATTAGCAGAAAAGATATTCATATTTGTTCTGCAAGTTTAGAAAACAACTTATATAAGCTAAAACCTACCAAAGCAAAGGCTATTTTAAATACTGAGATGTTTAAAACAGCCAAAACACAAAATAAAAGGCAAAAAGTTTATTCTAATACCTATCTTTGGCATTTAAGACTTGGTTACATTAATCTCAATAGGATTGGGAGGTTAGTAAAAAGTGGACTCCTAAATCAGTTAGAAGATAACTCTTTACCTCCATATAAGTTTTGTCTTGAGGGTAAATTGACCAAAATATCTTTTCCTGGAAAAGGTTTTAGAGCCAAAGAACTCTTAGAACTCGTGCACTCAGACAACCTTTATGGTCCAATGAATGTCAAAGCACGAGGAGGGTATATGAATATTTCATTAGTTTTATTGATGATTATTCTAGGTATGACTATGTTTACCTAATGCATCATAAGTCTGAGGCTTTTGAAAAGTTCAAAGAGTATAAGGCTGAGGTTGAGAACCTATTAGGTAAAACTATTAAAACACTTCTATTAGATCAAGATGGAGAGTATATAAACTTAGGATTCCAAAACTATATGATAGAACATAGAATTAAGTCTCAACTCTCTACGCCTGGTAGACCTCAACATAATGGTGTATCATAAAGGAGAAATAGAACCTTGTTAAACATGGTTCGTTCAATGATGGGCTATGCTCAGTTGCCTGATTCGTTTTGGGGACATGCAGTAAAGACTGCTATATATATTTTGAACAATGTTCCTTCTAAAAGTGTTTTAGAAACACCATACGAATTGTGGATAGGGCGTAAAGGTAGTGTACATCACTTCAGAATTTGGGGATGCCCAGCACATGTGTTGGTGCAACATCCTCAAAAATTAGAATGTCGTTCAAAATTATGTCTTTTTGTAGGATACACCAGAGAAACAAAAGGTGGTTTATTTTATGATCCTTAAGAAAATAGAGTGCTTGTATTGATAAATGCTACTTTCTTAGAGGAATATCACATTAAAGATCATGAACCTCGCAGTAAACTAGTATTAAGTGAAATTTCCAAAGAATCTACAGATAAGTCAACAAGAGTTATTGACCAAGCTGGTCCTTCTTCAAGAGTTTTCGATAGAACAAATCCTTCTCAAGAGTTGAGAGTGCCTCGACGTAGTGGGAGGGTTATCCATGAACCCGATTGTTACGTGGGTTTAACTGAAACTCAAGTCATCATACCTGATGATGGCATCGAGGATCATTGACCTATAAATGGGCAATGAATGATGTTACAGAGACCAGTGGATCAAAGCCATGGACCTCGAAATGGAGTCGATGTACTTCAATTCGGTCTGGGAGCTTGTAGATTAACTAGGTGGGGTAAAACCTATTAGTTGTAAATAGATCTACAAGAGAAAATGAGACAAAACCGGTAAGGTATAGACCTATAAGGCTCGATTAGTGGCAAATGGTTTTACTCAGATAGAGGCGGTGGACTATGAAGAAACCTTCTCTCATGTTTCCATGTTAAAATCGATAAGAATACCTTGTTTATTGCGACATTTTATGATTATGAAATTTGGCAAATGGATGTCAAGACAACTTTTTTGAATGGCTATCTTGAAGAGTGTATTTATATGGTTCAATCAGAGGGGTGCATAGAATAGGGTCAGGAGTAAAAAGTTTGCAAGCTAAAACAATTTATTTATGGGTTAAAACAAGCTTTGAACAAAATGTTGATGAACCTTCCGTTTACAAGAAGATCATCAACACAACTGTAGCATTTCCAGTATTGTATATTGATGATATCCTTCTCATCGTGAATGAGGTAGGATTGCTGACTGACACTAAACAATGGCTAGCAACACAATTCCAAATGAAACATTTTGGAGAGACTCAGTATGTTCGTAAAATCCAAATAGTTTGGAATCGTAAGAACAAGACATTAGCTATGTCTCAAACATCATATATTGACAAAATGTTGTCTAGATATAAGATGCAAAATTCCAAAAGAGGTCTATAACCGTTTAGACATCGAATTCATTTGTCAAAGGAACAATGTCCCTAGGCCACCTCAAGAAGTTGAGGATATTTGACATATTCCCTATGCATTCTCTATGCATCAGCAAGCAGTAATTTGATGTATGTCATGATGTGTACAAGATCTGACATATGTTATGCATTAGGGATAGTCAGCAGGTTTCAGTCCAATCTTAGATATGATCATTGGACTGCCGTTAAAAATATCCTCAAGTATCTAAGGAGGACAAGGGACTATATGCTCGTGTATGGCGCTAAGGATCTGATCCTACAGGATACACTAATCCTGATTTTCAAACCGACATATATTTGAGGAAACCTACGTCAAGCCGATATTCACTCTAAACAGAGGAGTAATAGTATGAAGGAGTATCCAAAAAGGTTGTATAGCTGACTCGACCATGGAAGCTAAGTAATATGGCTCAAAAAGTTCTTAGCAGATCTAGAAGTTGTTCCAAATATGCATCTACATATCACTTTCCCTTGTGATAATAGTGGTGCAGGTGGAAATTCCAAAAAACCCAGAAGCATAAGCGCGGCAAGCACATTGAACGTAAATATCATCTCATTAGAGATATTGTGTAGAGAGGTGACATAATCATCAAGCAGATTGTGTCAGGGCACGACATTGTTGATCCGTTTACAAAGGCTCTCATAGCTAAAGTCTTTGAGGGTCACTTATAGTGAGTCTAGGACTTCGAGTTATGTAAACTAGGACAAGTGGGAGAAAGCTACTGGGTATCTGATGCTTTAGTTTATTATATTTATATGCTTTTCTCTATAAACTCAACATTATGTACATTTACTCACTGGAGTTTTAGTCCAAGAAGAAGTTTGTTGAGTTTTATGTCCTAAAACTCGTAGTTTCTAAATTTTAGAACTTACTCTCAATAAAGAAGTTATCGACTTTTATTCAGTAAATTTGTTATTGAATATATGAATTGCATTTATTAAATCCAATAGACTAAAAATACCCAGCTATAGGTTGAATTTTGAGACTTTATGTATAAACATAAAATTGCATCAAGTTTAGGTAATAGCCAAAATGGTCTATAGTATACGGATAAGGCTAGGTACCTTATCCTACGAACACTATGGATGCGACCCACTTTGTATTTGATACAAACGATGTGATTCTATATCGTTCATGTAGAGACATGTGAGTTGAGGCATCCTATGCAATGATTTTGCATAAGACCGGACCATGAAATAATCACTTTTACTTTATAGCATTGTTTACTGTTAAAACTGATTATTTCTAACCTAATGACCTAGGTAACTCGATCTTAATCTTGAGTTAATTATAAACTCTTATCTGTTTCAGATTAACCTTTAATCCGCATAGGTTAGAGTGGCCCTTATTTGCAAACTCAATATGCCTCCCGTTTTAGGGATAAGATCAGACAGATACCTGGGGACATAGTCTTGCAAGATGAAGTTCACTCCTACCTATTTCTAGGTTAGTAAAAAAGTTGTTTCCTTAAGTACTGACTCCGAGACTTGAACAAGGGTTCCAATCCTCTCATTAGCCTGAGAGGGATTAGGTTTGGTTCTTTGATCACAAATTAATTGTTCATTAGAAAATCAGTGGGACTTAAGGAACGACATGTAATTATAGGGGTAAAATGGTAATTTTGACCCAATTGTAATTATGAACAACTTGTGCAGGATTGACTTACTTATTATGGTTATATCAAGTGCATAGAAATATATTTACAGTGAGGAGAGTGTAGCTACTAGGCTTTAGTGGAGTCTCCTGGTAGTTAACGAATGTTAATTAACTAGGTTAAAAAGTTTAGCCGATTAATTTTGATCGTTGGAGCTCATGATCTGTAGATCCATTAGATCCCCTGTTAGCTCATGGAATAAACCTTAGAACAGTGTGTTGAAAGAATTTGAATGCTTGAATTCAATTAAGGATTAAATTTTATAGTTTGATCGTTTAATTGTGAACTAGACGAAATTGGAGAGTTAGAAATATTTAAATATAGTTTAAATATTTTCAAATAAATAGAGATTCATTGGATTAGAAATTTCCGTGGAAAGTGGAAAAAAATTAATTTAATATTATTAATTATTATTTAAATTAATTATATATTAAATTAATTTTTAGAAACTAATTTTAAATTCAATATCAATTTATGAAATTGAAAAACAAATTCAATTTGCGAAATTGAATTTTTGATTTTTCCACTAATTCCATGAAGTAGGATGTGGATTTCATGCAAAGGCTTCTTCTTCTTCTTCATTCTACCTCCAAATTAGATGAATTAATCAGCCAATTTGTTGTATTCATGCCTGCCAATTTGATTTGCATGGTTTCCTCTTTAAATAGAAAGGTTATGCTTCTTAGCTAATTTCTGCTAAAACTCTCTCTTACTCAAAACTCTTCAACCAGTGTGTTCTTCATCTTGTTGCTCCAAATTCAATTCAAGTTGGATCCCACAATCTGTTCTAAGGCCTGAGAATAACAAGGAAGTAGCTTGTGGTGGTTTACAAAGTGTTTGTGATAAAAAATTCAAAGGAATTTGATTCATTTTTTAGCTATAATAAGTAAGTGGTCTTCCCCTGTTTTTCAGTTTTAGAACAAGCATGTTTAATCTTCAAAATTGATGTAATTAGAGTGCTTTATATGCTAATCGCTTTCGCTATTATGTTGCTAACTCCTTCATTTGTTCTTTTTTGCAGAAGTTGGTAGGGAGGAAAGGAGACGAAGAAGAGAAGCTAGAGAACGAAGAGCTTTAAAAGAACAAATCAGTGTAGATGCCATATAGGCAGCAGAAGAATTTTTAGAAGAAGAAGAACAAGGACAATGATGCAACCTAAGGAGCGCACGTTGAGGGACCTTTCGACCCCTAACGTCGATCAACAACCCTTACGCAACACCTATTTGGGCACTATAAATTTTGAGCTTAAGTCAAGATTGATTCACTTACTTCTTTCTTTCTCTGGCAATGCAAGTGAACATCCATATAAGTGCCTGAAGGAATCCCACATTGTATGTGAAGGAATGTGATCACACAACATGACTGAGGAACCAATGAACCTCAGAGCTTTCCTGATCTCATTAAAAGACGATGCCAAGGATTGGCTTTATTTCCTTCTTATCGGTTCTATGTGTAACGACCCGACTAATACATCCTAATCAGACCATTACTCAATGCATGCAAATTTCAAGAAAAGACACGACGCTGAGTAATAAGAACGAAACAATGCTACTTACGGAAATTTCTGTTTTTATTTAACCCAAGAAAAGCAATGAATAACCATATAGAAAGAATTTTTGGTTCGGGGTACTCCTAATAAAATCAACAAAATTCCATGAACAGAAAACAAAAAAAGAAATCCATATACAAAATAAAAGACAAGCCTCAAAAATTTGACAAAAGCTCATAAAAATGCAGTGCTAGGCGGAAGCTACTATGGGTCCCGTGAAGCCATCAAGGATTCCTCTTATCATTGGCCAGCACGTTCTTTCCCTTACCTGAAAAAAAATAAGATGAAAGGGTAAGCAATTATATTACTCAGTAAGTGACCCCACTACCGGAGCCGGGCTAGGCACCCAAGTCCTTTAAGTGCATTAGGCATACGACAGGCATATCAACATACTTCAATAGGAAACTGGTTATACTGGCACCCAAGTCCTTTAAGTGCATTAGTCATACGACAGACATATCAACATACTTCAATAGGAAACTGGTTATACTGGCACCCAAGTCCTTTAAGTGCATTAGTCTTAAGACAAGCATATCTAACATACTTTTATAGGGAACTGGTTATAGAGCCCTACAGTTCGATTTGGATGTCCACAAACCTCTGGAGCCCCGAAGGAACTCTTACCTCTAGTGATCCCGAAGGATCACAAACCTCTGGTGATCCCGAGGGACCACAACCTCTAGTGAACCCGAAGGAACACATCCTCTAGTGACCTCGAAGGACCACAACCTCTGGTAAACCTGAAGGAACACAACCTCTGGTGACCCCAAAGGACCACAACCTCTGGTGAACCCGAAGGAACACAACCTCTGGTGACCCCGAAGGACCACAACCTCTGGTGAACCCGAAGGAACACAACCTCTGGTGACCCCGAAGGACCACAACCTCTGGTGAACCCGAAGGAACACAACCTCTAGTGAACATCCAACCGACGTAGGGGAGTTACCACTACCCAGTACTCATGACCAATTTAAATTTTCACTCCTTTCCTTCCATGGATTTATACACTAACAGCGCTGTTTACAATCATCTCATAATACAAGCATAAGCATTTCACATACATCCTTCAAAACATGGGAATCTCATACAAGCATGCTATGTCACATGGGCTTAGGAATTTTACTCATCACAGCAACTCAACATATGACAATTTCACACACATCCTTTAAACATGGGTAAATCATACAAGCATGCTATCTCAATGGGGCGTAGAAGTTTTACTCATCATGGCAACTAAACATAAGGCGTGAAGGTGGTTCAGGTAGTAAAGTCACTTACCTGAGCAATTATATTCACTTATCCACACGGCAGTCTGTTGGAAAGTTCTTGGTCCACCAAGTGTGGCTTAACTTGCAGTTGCTCCAATCCTTTTTACCCAACACAATTCCCGGCCACCTAAGAGAATTTTTATCACATAAGTCTCAAGCATAAACAGTTTTTAACCAAATTAAGCTATAAATTTTCCTTGGGTCCAAGGTACTTACTCGAACGTTACCGGTTTGGTGACGAGTAATCAGGCGAGTGTTTGATTGAAACGGCAGGGGAGGAGCACCGGCGGCGGAAGAGAGAGAAACCGGCGGCGGTGCTGAAGAGAGAGAGAGAGAGAGGGATTGAAGCCGGCGGCGCTGCTGTTAATGAAGCCGGCAGCCGCGAGGAAGAGGAAGAACACCCGGCGGCGCTGCAGCCACGAGGAAGAAGGAGACCCAACGGTACTGCTGTGCAAGGAAGAAAGAGAAAATTTCCGACGGCCGACGGTGCGGCTGGCGGCGACGAGAAGGAGAGACAATCGAGCCGGCGGCGGCGGTCCACTTGCGAGGAAGAAGAAGAAGAAGAAGAAGAAGAAGAAGAAGAAGAAGAGAGAAGGGGGGACGGCGCGCACGCGAGGAAGGAGAGAAGATCTTTTTTTTTTCCTTTTTCTTTTTCTTTTTTTTTATTTTGGCACGCAAATCGAGGCCTACTTATAAAAAACCCTAATTCCCTATTCCTTCCTCTTTTTTCCCTTTTCTTTTCCAACCAAACAAAATAAAATCAAATAAAATTTTCTACAACCAAGATTTACTTCAATTAACCAATCCCACCAAAATTAATCACCTTATTTTACTTGCCCCAAGATCAAATTATCCTTTTTCTAAATTCCAAATTTTTCCTTAGCTCAGATTTCGAAATTTTCCATCTTAGCTTAAATAAAGGCATGAATACATAAAGATAACTATATTATTTTTTTCACACATAATAACTTAAACTTATTTACTAGGAGGGTTTACCCCAACGATTTGGGGTTGTTACATTCTTCCCCCCTTGAGGAACTTTCGTCCCCGAAAGTTTTTACTGTTGGAACAACTCTGGGTACTCTGACCTCATTTCATCCTCTTGTTCCCACGTTGCCTCCTCACGCTGGTGGTTCTGCCAAAGGACTTTCACCAATGCTATCTCCCGGTTGCGCAGAACCTTCACTTCCCTTGCGAGAACTTGCACTGGCCTTTCCTCATAACTTAAATCTTTGCGCAACTGTAAGGGCTCAAAGTCGATCACATGGGATGGATCTGCCATATACTTTCGAAGCATGGAGACATGGAACACATTATGAACTGCGGAGAGCGACGGTGGCAAGGCTAACCGATAGGCCACGGGGCCAACTCGCTCCAATATTTCAAATGGTCCAATGAACTGAGGGCTTAGCTTCCCCTTCTTCCCGAACCTCAAGACACCTTTCATAGGTGCCACTTTCAAGAATACCTTCTCACCTACCTCAAATTCCAGGTCTCGCCGTCTTACATCGGCGTAACTTTTCTGTCTACTCTGAGCTGTCTGCATCCTTGCCCTAATCCTCTGTATAGCCTCGTTGGTGAGTTGTACCAACTCTGGTCCTAACAGTCTTCGCTCCCCAACTTCATCCCAGCAAACTGGAGATCTGCAACACTTACCATATAAGGCCTCGAATGGAGCCATGCCAATGGTAGCTTGATAACTGTTATTGTAGGCAAACTCCATCAAGTGCAAGTGGGAGTCCCAACTTCCTGGAAAATCTAGGGCGCAGGCACGTAACATGTCCTCTAGTACCTGGTTTAAGCACTCCGTTTGTCCATCCGTCTGGGGGTGAAAAGCCGTACTAAAGTCCAACCGAGTGCCCAACGCAGTCTGGAGACTCTTCCAAAAGTTTGACGTGAAACGAGGGTTTCTGTCAGACACTATAGAAACTGTGTAGCCTTACTACTTCCCTGATATAAATTTGTGCCCACTTACTTACTGAAAAGGTGGACTTTCTCGGAATAAAATGTGCTGACTTGGTGAGTCTATCCATAATGACCCATATCACCGTGTGACCTTTCGCTGTTTTGGGTAAACCTACAATGAAGTCCATAGATACATTCTCCCATTTCCACTCGGGTACCGACAGGGGCTGCAACAATCCTGTCTGTTTCTGCCTTGGGGCCTTCACCTGATGGCATACGAAACACTTACCAACGAATTCAGCCACCTCTCTCTTCATATTGGGCCACCAGTAGTGACGCTTCTGGTCCTGATACATCTTGGTACTGCCCGGATGTATTGCAAATGGGGAGTTATGAGCCTCCGACAACAGTTCATCTTTAACGCTGCCTGCTGGAACACACAAGCGTCCGTGGTAGGTAAGGCCACTATCAGAGGACATCAACAACTCACTAGTCTGCCCCGACTCCATCTGGCGAAATTTTTCCTTAAGGTACGGATCCTCCTGCTGGGCGTCTATGATCCTCTGTCTCAAGGTGGGTTGCACTGATAATTGAGCTAACTGAGAAGTGACTTCTCCTAGCGCCACTGCAATGCCTGCTCGCTCAAGGTCCTTGCACAGTGGGGCCTAGTCAGTAATCAAAGCTGCTGAATGAACTGCCTTCCTGCTCAAGGCATCTGCCACTACATTTGCCTTTCCGGGATGGTACAGGATCTCCACATCATAATCCTTTACTAACTCTAACCACCTGCGCTGTCTCATGTTCAACTCCTTCTGAGTGAAAAAGTACTTCAAGCTTTTTTGGTCAGTGAAGTTCTGGATTCTTTCCCCGTACAGGTAGTGCCTCCATATCTTCAGAGCGAAAACAACTGCTGCCAACTCCAAATCGTGAATTGGGTAATTCTGCTCGTGGCTTTTTAATTGTCGGGATGCATAAGCGACCACCTTGCCGTGCTGCATCAACACACAACCCAGTCCCTTTTTGGAAGCATCACTATAAACGACAAAACTCCCTGATCCATCTGGAACGGTAAGTACTGGTGCAGACACTAGCCTCTGCTTGAGGTCTTGGAAACTCTCTTCACAAGCCTTACTCCAAACAAAGGAATTACCTTTCCGGGTCAACTGAGTCAACGGCCTGGCTACACGAGAGAAATCTTTCACAAACCGACAGTAGTAGCCAGCTAAACCCAGAAAACTACGTACTTCACTAGCTGTCGTAGGGCGAGGCCAGCTCGTAACCGCCTCTATCTTGGCAGGATCTACTGAGACACCATCCTTGGACACCACATGTCCTAAAAAGGATACCTGCTTCAACCAGAATTCGCACTTAGAAAATTTGGCATACAACTTATGTGCCCTTAAGGTTTCGAGAACTTTTCGCAGATGCCCCTCGTGCTCTTCCTCTGTCTTGGAATATACCAAAATATCATTGATGAATACGATGACGAATGCGTCAAGAAAGTCCTTGAACACCCGGTTCATTAGATCCATGAATACTGCAGGTGCATTTGTCAGACCAAAGGACATGACGATGAATTCGTAGTGTCCATAACGGGAACGAAAAGCAGTCTTAGGAACGTCACTACCCTTTATTCTCAACTGATGATATCCTGAACGCAGGTCAATCTTTGAGAAAACCGTGGCTCCCTGCAACTGGTCAAATAGATCGTCAATTCTGGGGAGAGGGTATTTGTTTTTGATAGTCACCTTGTTTAGCTCTCTGTAGTCAATGCAAAGGCGTAGCGAACCATCCTTCTTCTTCACGAATAACACTGGTGCCCCCCAAGGCGACACACTCAGCCGGATAAAACCCTTGTCAAGCAACTCTTACAGCTGCATCTTCAGCTCTCTTAGCTCTGTTGGAGCCATACAATAAGGAGCCCTGGATATTGGAACCGTACCGGGCTCCACCTCTATGGCGAAATCAATCTCCCGAACTGGTTGTAAGCCTGGAAGGTCCTCTGGAAAAACGTCCGGATAGTCTCGTACCACAGGTTCTGAAGTTAAGGTGGCCTCATCCTCTCTAACGTCTACTACACTGGCCAGAATACCCCAGGTGCCCCGGTTAAGTAGTCTACGGACCTTTAGAGCCGAAATGACCTTGGGTAGGACCACCGTCCCTGCTCCCTTAAATTTGAAGTTAGGCCCCGACGGAGGAGTGAAAATCACTTCCTTTCTTGCACAGTCTATACTGGCATGGTTAGCAGCCAACCAGTCCATGCCTAGAATGACGTCGAAGTCCCACATGGCCAAGACGATTAGGGTAACCTCTAACTCTTGATTTTCTATTTCTACCCGACAGGCCTTTATCTTTTCTTTTGCCAACAAGATCTCCTCGGATGGGGTAGAGACCGATAATACGAAAGGTAAGGGTTCTAATTCTAATGCAGCATGTTCAACAAATACAGTAAAAATAAACGAGTGTGATGAGCCTGAGTCAAACAACACTAGGGCATTATACCTCAAAATAGGAAGCATACCTGTCACCACCGTGCCTGCCTTATCAGCCTCCTGCCAGGTTGTGGCATTGGCCCGACCATGCTGTTGCTGCATTCTGCCAGAGTCCCCACGGGAGGTACTTACATACTGCCCCTTACCATCTGCTGCTCCCTTCCTTGGACACTTGCTAGACATGTGCCCCTCCTGGCCACACCGGAAACAAACTCCTGATCCTGCTAAACATTTCCCCCAGTGACTTTTTCCGCAGGAACCACATACTGGCTTTTCTTTCTCTACTAAGCCTGAGGCCGAAGGCTGCTGTCTAAAGTGTTGTATGGGCCTGTCTGCCCGGTTCTTTGGAGGAAATTCTGGGATTTTCTGCTCAAATTTCCTTTTCTGGCCAGAAGAGGTCCTTGAGGTCACAGCTCTGACATATTCATCTCCGGCACGGGAGTCAATCCTCACCGCTGCTCGAAAAGCTGCTGCATAACTACTGGGCTCCAGGGCTTGCACGAAACCCCTTAGCCCCTCCCTCAGACCTTGCACAAAGCATTCTGTCCTATCTTCCTCAGTAGCCACCATCTTGGGGGCGAATCGGGACAGCTTGGTAAACTCTTGCTCGTACTCCTCAACGGACATAACTCCTTGCTTCAGCCTCATGAACTCCAGCTGCTTATTGTACCTCGTGTTGGCGGAGAAGTATTTCTCATAGAATCTCTCCTTGAACTGAGCCCAGGTAATCGATCCCCCTGTGGTAACCACTGACCTTTCAGCTGACTGCCACCAGATCTCGGCGTCATCTGTCAAAACAAATACAGCACACTGAAGCTTCTGGTCCTCTGGGCACTTCATATATCGAAAGATAGTCTCGATGGATGATAACCACATCTCCGCCTTGGTAGGGTCCTTCAACGACCCATCAAAAGTGCGCGGATTGTACTTTCTAAAGTCCCTCAGATGTTTTGCTTTCGGGGATAAATCCTGGTAAAACTGATGCTGGGCCGGCACTGGTGGGGGCGGAACTGGCTGCTCTGGCGCCTGTGGTACTGGAGGTTGTTGAGCTAACTGTTCTGCCACTGCGGCGCGAGTTAGCTCTTGAATCTTACTTAGCAAAGTGGCGGTAATCGTCTCCCCTATCTACTGCAGCGAAATCGGTCTGGCCCACTGGCGGAACTTGTGCCTGGGGCGGCTCAGGCACGTTACGAGGCCGTCCTCTGGCCCTGGCTCCCCGCTCCTCATGCCTAACGGGATCTTGCGGTGGTGGAGGTCCTTGTGGTGCAGGGACGTCTTGCTCCATAGGGTCCTGGACTTGGGGGTTTGGTAATCCCCTTGCCCCACCCCTCCTGCCTCTGCCTCTTCCTCTACCTCCACGAGCCATTCCTGATTTACGGACAATAAGCACCATCAATTTCCTTGCTAAAGGTAACACTTCAAGGTATCCACACAAGGGTAAACTAACACATCATAAGTATAACATTCTAAAGTCATTTACTAGAAAATACGTACCTGGCGATGACGAAGAATCCTTTAACGGTCATGGGAACCCCTCGACTTACTTAGTAAGTCAGTCTACAGAACCCAAAACTCTGGGCTCTGATACCAACTGTAACCACCCGACTAATACATCCTAATCAGACCATTACTCAATGCATGCAAATTTCAAGAAAAGACACGACGCTGAGTAATAAGAACGAAACAATGCTACTTACGGAAATTTATGTTTTTATTTAACCCAAGAAAAGCAATGAATAACCATATAGAAAGAATTTTTGGTTCGGGGTACCCCTAATAAAATCAACAAAATTCCATGAACAGAAAACAAAAAAAGAAATCCATATACAAAATAAAAGAGAAGCCTCAAAAATTTGACAAAAGCTCATAAAAATGCAGTGCTAGGTGGAAGCTACTATGGGTCCCGTGAAGCCATCAAGGATTCCTCTTGTCATTCGCCAGCACGTTCTTTCCCTTACCTGAAAAAAAATAAGATGAAAGGGTGAGCAATTATATTACTCAGTAAGTGACCCCACTACCGGAGCCGGGCTAGGCACCCAAGTCCTTTAAGTGCATTAGGCATACGACAGGCACATCAACATACTTCAATAGGAAACTGGTTATACTGGCACCCAAGTCCTTTAAGTGCATTAGTCATACGACAGGCATATCAACATACTTCAATAGGAAACTGGTTATACTAGCACCCAAGTCCTTTAAGTGCATTAGTCTTAAGACAGGCATATCTAACATACTTTTATAGGGAACTGGTTATACTCTCCCTACAGTTGGATTTGGATGTCCACAAACCTCTGGAGCCCCGAAGGAACCCTTACCTCTAGTGATCCCGAAGGATCACAAACCTCTGGTGATCCTGAGGGACCACAACCTCTAGTGAACCCGAAGGAACACAACCTCTGGTGACCCCGAAGAACCACAACCTCTGGTGAACCCGAAGGAACACAACCTCTGGTGACCCCAAAGGACCACAACCTCTGGTGAACCCGAAGGAACACAACCTCTGGTGACCCCGAAGGACCACAACCTCTAGTGAACCCGAAACAACACAACCTCTGGTGACCCCGAAGGACCACAACCTCTAGTGAACCCGAAGGAACACAACCTCTAGTGAACATCCAACCGACGTAGGGGAGTTACCACTACCCAGTACTCATGACCAATTTAAATTTTCACTCCTTTCCTTCCATGGATTTATACACTAACAGCGTTGTTTACAATCATCTCATAATACAAGCATAAGCATTTCACATACATCCTTCAAAACATGGGAATCTCATACAAGCATGCTATGTCACATGGACTTAGGAATTTTACTCATCACAGCAACTCAACATATGGCAATTTCACACACATCCTTTAAACATGGGTAAATCATACAAGCATGCTATCTCAATGGGGCGTAGAAGTTTTACTCATCGTGGCAACTAAACATAAGGCGGGAAGGTGGTTCAGGTAGTAAAGTCACTTACCTGAGCAATTATATTCACTTATCCACACGGCAGTCTGTTGGAAAGTTCTTGGTCCACCAAGTGTGGCTTAACTTGCAGTTGCTCCAATCCTTTTTACCCAACACAATTCCCGGCCACCTAAGAGAATTTTTATCACATAAGTCTCAAGCATCAACAGTTTTTAACCAACTTAAGCTATAAATTTTCCTTGGGTCCGAGGTACTTACTCGAACGTTACTGGTTTGGTGACGAGTAATCAAGCGAGTGTTTGATTGAAACGGCAGCGGAGGAGCACCGGCGGCGAAAGAGAGAGAAAATAGGCGGCGGAAGAGAGAGAAACCGGTGGCGGTGCTGAAGAGAGAGAGAGAGAGAGAGAGAGATTGAAGCCGGCGGCACTGCTGTTAATGAAGCAGGCAGCCGCGAGGAAGAGGAAGAACACCCGGCGGCGCTGTAGCCACGAGGAAGAAGGAGACCCAACGGCACTGCTATGCGAGGAAGAAAGAGAAAATTTTCGACGGCCGACGGCGCGGCTGGCGGCGATGAGAAGGAGAGACAATCGAGCCGGCGGCGGCGGTCCACTTGCGAGGAAGAAGAAGAAGAAGAAAAAGAAGAAGAAGAAGAAGAAAGAAGCCGGCGTTGGAGAAGAACCGGAGGAGGGGGGCGGCGCGCACGCGAGGAAGGAGAGAAGATCTTTTTTTTTTCCTTTTTCTTTTTCTTTTTTTTTATTTTGGCACGCAAATCGAGGCCTACTTATAAAAAACCCTAATTCCCTATTCCTTCCTCTTTTTTCCCTTTTCTTTTCCAACCAAACAAAATAAAATCAAATAAAATCTTCTACAACCAAGATTTACTTCAATTAACCAATCCCACCAAAATTAATCACCTTATTTTACTTGCCCCAAGATAAAATTATCCTTTTTCTAAATTCCAAATTTTTCCTTAGCTCAGATTTCGAAATTTTCCATCTTAGCTTAAATAAAGGCATGAATACATAAAGATAACTATATTATTTTTTTCACACATAATAACTTAAACTTATTTACTAGGAGGGTTTACTCCAACGATTTGGAGTTGTTACACTATGACCACAAGGAGAGAGATGAAAAGGTAGTTCTTGGAGAAGTTCTTTCCAGCTTTGTGAGTGAAAGGATTAGGAAGGAAATTTATGGTATCATGAAGACCATTGATGACCCCTGCATAAGTACTAGAAGCATTTCAAGTGCCTTTGCTCTAGCTACGTCAACCACCAAATCTTTGATGCTCTACTCATCCAGTACTTCTACGAAGGGCTCGTTCCTAGTGACAGAAGTACTACTGATGCAGCTAGTGAGGGTACACTAGTGAGCAAGACTCCGACCGAGGCCAAACAACTCATATCCACCATGGCAGAGAACGCACAACAATTTAGGATGCGAGCTCTCAGAAATGCCACATCAACACAGAAGATAAGTGAACTTAGAGCTTAGCTTGTTGAACTAACCACTCTTGTGAAACATGCTTTCTCTGCCAAGGCACATCAATCTCATGAGTCTGCAGCTGAAGTCAACTATGCTGGCAACCAAGAAGGCAGACAGACATATGACTATAACTGTTGGCGAGCCCAGGGTCAGAGCAGCTCTAGGATGCAACTAGAAGACATGGTCAAAAGCCTAGCAGAATCTACCACGCAGATCAAGTATAGGCAGGAGTTGTTCCAGCAGACCACTACTACTTATATGAAGAGTATGGCTTCTCAGATCTCCTAGTTGGCTGACACGATAAGTAGGCTAGACACTTAGTATTGAAAGCTCCCTTCCCAACCAATGCCTAATTTGCGTAATTGAAAAGCGCTTGAAAAGTGCTTTCTATTCTCTCAAATTAAGGGAGTTTATATTAGATTTCACTTCTTTGCTAGTGGTTTTAAAGTCAAAATTAAGAAAATTAGAAGAAAAGGCCAAAAGATCAAAACCAAGCCAGAATACAGTGAAAAAGAGAAGAAAAACCCCAAATCTGCCAAAACAGGGCACCGCCGCAGTGCTTTTTCTCGAGAGCGTGGCCTGCTTCAGCACATCGGCAACACCGCGGCACCAACTTATCATATCAGGCAACGCCGCAGTGCCCGCTTTCCTTTTTTATAGAATTTGCATTTTTGGAAAGATTTTTGGGCGACCAACTCTATAAATAAGAGGGTTTCCAGTAGTCCTAATCTTCAATTTGCACATCAAAAAATACACCAAAAACACGAGCCTATGCAAACTGGGTTAAAAGCGGTAGATAGCCTGGTTCCTATAGGCCATGGCCAACGAGAACTTATAATCGGAGAAAAGAGTCTCAAAGAGTGAGTTAGCTGCAAGGAAGAGAGAAGAGTTTGAGAGAGAGTTTGGTGCCATTCGAGTTCCCGACGTGAAGACCAAAGGACATCTAAAAGGTTCCTCCTCAATCAAGGGCTTTTTCCTAGTAGAGCTTTCTTTTCTTTACACTCTTTCTTTGTTTATATTGTTTGAACATGTTGCTTCAAGCTATGAGTGGCTAAACTCTTTAGTTTTAAGGTTTTGATGAATTATTTATGAAGTTATGTTGATATTGTAGAATATTCATGGTTTTGTCGTAATGATTATGTTTTTCATTGTTATTGCACTTAACTCTTGTTGATTGGCCATCTTCGAATGTTAGGTTAGATGTATGGTTGAAAGATTGTATGTCTAACTAGATCTATAACAATGAATTGTTGTTAATCTATCATGAAAATAGTTAGGTTAACAATGAAAGTTGCTAAAGACTATTCTTAATGCCATATAATTTGTATTGATTTCAAGAGATTAGTAATCAATTGAGTTGCATGAGAAAAGGTTGTATTTTAGAGAAAATAACTTGGAATTAAGTTTCTAGATTTAGGCATATGAATTATAATAAAATCCATAAACCTAGAATATTGCATGATGAAATAAGCAAGGATTCATTACCTAGAACTCTCTTTGCCTCTTGTGTTTCTTATTTATTTGTTTTCCTTATTTAGTTTATATTTTCCAAATTCACAACTTAAATTCTAATCCTCAAATAAAATTGATTTGATTATATTGCTAAGTAACTTTAACCTTCACAATTGGATCTTCAGTGGAATGATATTCAGACTTCCCGTCTTATATTATAACTTGAGCCATACACTTGCGGTTAACACTTAAAGTGCTCATCAATAACGTCAGTATAATCTCTGCTGTGAGTTGCATGGAGAGCTTTCTGATGGATGTCCCTAAGCCAGTGGTTGAGCTTGTGTATGTTGCGGATTCTGAAGAAAAGATGGTATGTTCATCAAAGAAACATGGGGTAGGATTCGATCCACCTCTTGATTTTCACATTGCTAATGATGTCCCCTGTGCTTCTTTCCCTAATAGGTTGCCTGTTGCTCAAGAAAAATCACGCAAGGATGAGGTGAGGTTTGTTCAGTCTTTTGAGGTAGAAAGCCTTGCTATCAAGGAAAGAAGGTATGAATTGAGGTTCCTAAAAAAAAGAAAAAGGAAGAGAATGATCAAGAGGATTAGAAACAAGAGGTACTTTGCTCAGGTAATCTACCTATTAAACAGGAAAACCCAGGTACGTTTTCCATGCCCTGTCTAATAGGCACTAGAAAATTTGAGCATGAAGTGCTAGATTTAGAGTCTGTAATTAATATCATGCCTCCTTTTGTTTATCATGAGTTTCAGTCCCATATCCTGCACCCTGCTGATTTTTTTGTGCAGTTAGCTAATCATTCTCTAGTTAGACAAGCTTTCCAATGCTAAATATGGTTGATGGAACCAAATACAATGAGCATAACAACCTTAAAAATTTGCGCTACTTAGAAGCAGCCAAGATTCTTCTTTTATTGCTTTCTTTGTTTAGATTTCTTTTATGTTCATTTTTTTTTTATTGAGCTAAATTCTTTCTATCTTTCTTAATCTCTTAGGTTTTTGTAGCCCGATGGGGAAAATGGAGAGAAACAATATTTTTGTGAGCCAGACATCACCGTCATCCATTGAGCCAATTTTAGGGAAAATTTCTGTTTCCCTTTTATTTTGCCCCTTGTTCTTAATTTTTTTCTTTTTTATCAATTTAAAAGTGAAGCCTTCAAGAATTTCAAACAATGGAATATTTTTATTGAAAATTAAATTGGGAAGAAGATCAAAATGTTACGAACTAATAATGGTATGAAATTTTTGTGCGTCTGAGTTCAATGAGTTTCGTAAAGCTGAGGGAATTATCCGTCATCATATTGTTAGGGATACTCCGCAGCAAAATGGGATTGCATAATGTATGAATTAGACATTGTTGGAGAAAGGGAGGTGCATGCTCTCTAATGTTGGATTGTTTAAAAGGTTTTAAGCAAAGGCAGTAAATATAGCATGTTATCTAATCAACCGGGAACCTCAAACAGGTATTAATTGTAAAACACCTTTATAATGTGTAGTCTGGTAAGCCTGCAAATTATTATTTATTAAGATTATTTTGTTTTACTGTCTACTATCATGTTAATAAGGGTAAACTTAAAACCAAGAGCAAAAAGTTATATTTATGGGTTTTGGGGATGGAGATAAGGGATATTGAGTTTGGTTGCCTTATGAGAGTAGAGTTATACTTAATAAGAATGTGATCTTTGATGAGAATTCCTTGCTCAACTTAAATGTAAAGTCTGTTGTGACGTCTACTGGTGCGGGAGAGAGTAGTAGTGTTGATAAACAGGTGGAGATGCAATTTCTTTCAGTTGTGAATGAATTATAATACCAAGGTGGAGAAGATCAACACGTTACTACTAGAAACTGTTGTTCTGTCAGGATTTTAGGTGATTGAAATTTCAAAAAATGTTGTGCCTGAGAATTCTAGTTAACAAACAGATCAGCCAATTATAGATCATGATAGATCTAGAAAAGTTGGTGTTGGCCTCCAAAGAGGTATGATTTTGAGGGGTGGATCCTATTGAGCAGTCTACCTATAAAGAAGCAGTTTCGTGTAGTGAGTCTATTTAATGGCTTGCTGCTATGGAGAATGAGATAATCCTACTGATATGTTCATCAAACTAGTTCCAGATGGCAAGTTCCAATGTTGCTTAGACTTTATTGCATGTTTTGAATTGCTAGTGGTCCCTTTTAGGACCCTCTGAGGTCTGACAATGTGTTTTATTTTGAATCTGGTACATCCATTGTCTGTGAGAGAATTCAATTCAAGGTGGAGATTTGTTGGAATGCCTAGAATCCTAAACCTAATTAGAATTGATGTTTGATATACTTAATTATTTAATTCTTTTTCTTCTCCACTTATGGTTTAAAGAAGTGCACTATATAAACTCTCTAACCCTATAGGCATTATTCATTTTATGACATTCTATACTCTTGTAACATTCTTTCTAATAAAATTGTTCTCCCTCTGTCCCATGGACGTAGCTAACACATTGTTAGTGAACTACATAAATTTGTGTGTCAATCTTTTCTATTTTTACGTTATTTTGTATTCTTCAATTGTGGATTTCGTAACACCAAGTGTGTGGAGTTTTCTCTATAATAGGCCACCATGCTAATAAGTTTCTAAATGTCCAACAAGGGACTGTACTAGAGGTAAATTTAGTTGGAATTTATGCTGGTAATGTTGGAATAGGAAGTGTGAGCCATTTGGCCCTACCATCCAAACTTCATATGGAGAGGATAGAATGACCAAGATCAGAACGCCAATCCAACCTCTCCAAGTTCAGGTATGTCTCTAAATGACATGGTTCGTAGCTCAGCTGATAGTAGTATGAATAGGAAATACAAAACGAGATGGAGAACTTGGAAAATCAGTAATTCCAACTTACGACCACAATAAGTAGGTTGGAAAAGCATAATGGAAAGCTCCCATCTCAACCTAAGGTGGTCCCGGCAAAGAACTTTGAAGTCATAAGGAAGCCAACAAACCTGTTACAATACCAACTATTGAATACTCTACTCCTAATGAGTCAGTTGTGTAAAAGGACCACCTTCTAAGTAGCCAAAGGGAGTAAAATTTGACCATCCTCCTTCTTTGAATTCATATGTACCTAAAGCACAAGTTCCTTCAAGATTAGCCAAGCCAAAAGAGAATAACGTGGAGAAGAAGCCCTAGGACACCTTCAAAAAGGTGGAGACCAACATCCTACCATTGGATGTTATGAAAAAAAAAATTCCTAAATATGCCAAGTTTTTTAAGGAGTTATGTACATGTGATTCAAAGAAAAACATGCCTAAAATGTGTAAGGACCCATATATATTTTCTCTTCCCTATGTGATTTGAAATAAGAAGATAGAAAAGGCCATGCTAGATCTAGGAGCCCAAATTAATGTCATGTCTTACTTTGCCTATCAAGAATTGAGATTCAATGACTTGCATGAGATGAGTGTAGTCATACAGTCAGTCGACATGTCTTTTATTCACCCTATTGGAGTTGTTAAGGATGTGTTAGTTGAGGTAAATGAATTAATTTTTCCTATTGATTTCTATATTTTAAAGATGGATGAGACTAACTCCACATATTCAACATCTATCTAGTTAGGGAGGCCCTTCATGAAAACTGCTAAAACTTGGATAGATTTAGATAGGGGTATTTTATCAGTAAAGTTTGGCGGGGAAATAGTCAAGTTTAATATTTTCAATGTTATGTGATCCTTTGGCCATAGTAATCAAATTTTATGCCAAGTTGATGTTTTTTATTATCTTGTGCAGGATTTGATATGGGATGTTCATGATGATGAGGAGGATGATGTTGACTTTGGTGTCACCATCCCTGTTGCAGCTCTTTGTTCAATCTCATTGTTTGAACTAGCACATTTTGAAGCATCTACTACTGTTTTGGTTGATAAACTATTTGATAGCATCTAAATGTGATATCTTGCTTAGTTTAATTCTAGTTCATTCCTTGGTTTTATGTGCTTCTTTAGTGGTTTTACATGTATCGAGCACCAAAGAGGTAGAGTGGACCTTTAGAGCATAAATCAGATTAATATAGACCTAAATGTAGCTCAAATGCATCAATCGAGGAATAAGAGAACCAAGCCCTCAAGGCAAAGCACAGCAGCGCGAGCTTGGCGCCGAGGACAGAATGGTTCTGTTTTAGGCAATGCACTAAGCATTGCGGTGCTACAAATATTGAAAGTGTGCGTATATCTAAGAGTGTCATAGCGCTACTAGGCGTTGCGGCAGACACTACAATAAAAGGCCTTGAGCGTCGTAGCATTACCTCAATTTTTATAGATATAATGTTAACTTGCTATGGTTAGGAGGATCCAGTACCAGTTGATTCTCCACTATTCTCTTTTAATAGTTCTTATTTTCTTTCATCTTTTACTTGGATTAAATGTACTTAAACTTCTCCGCCATGATTATTATAAAGATTAAGGGCTAAAGAGGTTCTACTAGCTTAGGCGTAGAGTAATTTCCCATCATTGTAAGACTTGTGAATTTTGCTTATTTTATTATAATTCTCTATATTGTCTTTTGATTCTTTCTCTTATGATTGTATTTTCTCATTAATGTCTGACAAACTAAATGAGGATGTATAACTTGAAGCTAAAGATTAGTACATAATATATGACATATAATTGTATGTTAATCCCTAATTAGCGCAAGTTAGATTAACTTAAAAGTTCAGAGTTCAGATCAACAAACGTTGTCTAGTTTAGAGTTGACTCGTACTATCACTACTACATTAAGGGTGGGAATGAAAGTCATTTGATCAAGAGTGCGCAACAAACTCTTACGGTTAATTTACGCTTTGTTGTTTTGGTACCCCAGCTAGAGTTGAAGCGCTTCGTGACCATTTGAAGTATGCCTACTATTGGCTCATAACTTGTTGCGCATAAATTGGATTAGATGTTATAATTTTCGTACAAAGTTGCGTCGAGAATTACTCGAGTATGATTATTAATAGGCAAGTTTTCCTATAAAAGCCCAAGTATAAACTTCTATAGGTTTCCTAGTGAGTCTAGGGTCAAACGCAGGGATTTGTAATAAATTAGGCAATGAGACTAGATACAAAGACTATGCGGTGAACTATACATGTATTATGTGCAAGAGTTTTATGTACCTAAAACTATACATAAAAAATAAATAAAATTTCCTATAATTAACAATGTGAGATGGACGCGGTGAATGTTAGTCAAATGTCATTTAGAGTCAGATAGCATGCATTGAGAATGACTGTGGAACCATGCGATAATAGTAGAGTTGACGTAGGAGCTAGTTGTTACATAAGTATATCTAAGTATATTTACATACCTACAAACTTTGGGTTTGAGAATCCATCTCTTGATGTTTCGATGGCACATTAATCTTATCTTTAAGACGCATGGTAAGTTTGCATTGGCAAAAGATGAACTACATCTCTGAACCTCATCTAGTCTTGATAAATGCTAAAGATTAACCATCTACTCTCTCAAGCTAGATAGTCATGCTTGTTAAATTTGTTTGTCAGACAAAGCTATGCAAGCTAATGATATGCATTAATCAAGAAGTAACATACTTAATATTGCTTAAGAAAAACTAGCTTCTAACATCTAATTCATTAACAGTCAAACAACATGGTGTAAAGTATTTAATGTGAAAATAAATGGAAGATAATCGTCAATCGAACTTATATTAAGAAAATAAACTATTCTCTCGAATGTAATTAACAAAACATAAGTAAGAAGGAGGGAAATGAAGATAGAACATAAATGGAATACGTCAAGCTGCCACTGGCAATGTCTTGCTTGATGGAGGCTTGAGATGGTTGCTATCTGATACATAAATGGCATAGGGTGAAGGTTTTCACTCACCGAGAGATGACTTTGAAAATTCTCAGAATCCTTCTCACATAAGAGCTTAAAATGGAGGCTGGTTATAGTGAGGGAGAATTTGTGCAAAGCTTTCGCCTCTCGAACTCGTTTCTCCCTTCCTTTGAATAAAGAAGCTTTGGGCTATTTATAGGTGTCGAAAAGGTGAACTCATGATGACCTGACATCTTTGCATTAAATTCCATGCCCTACTGCACAAACTTTTCATATCATCAGCCCATTGGTTCTGCCATGATCTGATAACGTGTAATCCTTTTGCATATTGACATGACAGCTATTGCCCAGGCGTCTTTGTCTGCTTTTTCTTCTTGACGCATGGTCTTGACGCATGGGTTTCCACTTCTTTTATTCTCGCAGCAGCTTCCTCTCTAGTGCTTGGGTTATTTGTGCTTCTTTTCTGCTTAATCTTGCGTTAATAATAGAAAAGCTCAAATATTTTTCAGGTATTTTCTTTTGTAAATAGTGCCAACGCATGGTAATACATATTGCATAATTCAACTGCCAAAATGATGCGTTTAGCCCTAAAGTTACTCTAGTTAATTCAAATAGTGACTATAATAACTTGTATTTCTACAAGTTATCACCTACCTTGGAGATTTGGAGGCGTTATTTATAGCACTTGAAATGTGTTATCTCCCTTAGCTTAACTTGGGATCATTGTACTATTTAGTGGGTTTATTTGGAAAATTTATAGATCTCGAGTATCTAAGAGCAAGAAGGGGCCTCTATTGTGATTATATGCTTTTCCGAGCTCTTCTTGGCCTGTAAAAACACATTTCTCACATTAGGTTTTCTTTGAACTCCCTTTCCATAATCATTAAATATGCATATTCATATACCATTCTCACCCGATCACCGAGACTCTCTTTTCCCAAAATATTCATAACTAGCGATACTCTATGTCACTAGCAAGACTACCAGTGAAATTCACACTACTGGGTACTGCACTAAACCGGAGTGAACTAGACTAGCGAGATTACCTTAAGGAGCGATACCCAGCGAGACTTCCGCTAAGAGTTGTACACAAAGCTCTTTGCGTTTATCAGTGATACTCGTTCCGTTGCTCACTCTCCAGCTCCTTAGCGATACCACTGTCTTAAGGACACTTGATACCACTGCTTCCTTCCTTTCTTTCTAACTCCTTCTTTATCCTGCTAAAAACCATATTACAACCAAAATTAGAACTTCCCTTCTTCTACAATCTTGTAAAGTAGTGAGTTTCCTAGCTTACCTCAAAATTTTAGACCATAACTCGTCTTCGTTTGAGAACTATTCCCAAATAACTTCGACTGCCTTGAATTGTCTAGCAATTCAACTCCGATTACTTCCTCCTGGGAATTAACACATTTTTGCTCGGATTTAGCTTAAACATCCTTCATGGAAGTTCCTAAGAATTAAATCAACTTACTAACCTCAAAATTTCAGTCCTAGCTTCAACTTCCTCAGTTCACTCTCCTTCAAATACCGATTGGTGTCCAGATTTATCAGCAACAATCAAGCTTCTGGTTCCAGCTCCAAAGTCACCATGAAAATGATCTGGTTTCTTATTGAATTCGATATAAACACCTTCTTCCACCTCTCCTCGTTGTTTGTCTGCGAAATGGAGTCAATCTGAGTTCGAAAATATGTCCAAATGAGTTTAATTATTCGATGCACTCACTTATATGTCAATATAAATCATTGACTTACCAGCTCTACCATCATCTTCCTTCTTGAATTAACCAACGCAACCTTCCGCGCATGACTTCGGCAACACATAGCCTCAACTTACCATGCTACTGATTGTCCAACGTCGAATAGCCAACTACCGCATGGCCCTCTTGGCCCTTTTCTATGCCCGACGCATACCATCCTTCAACGCAGAGGCCATCTCAACGCATAGCAGTGCCAACTTCTAACACATAGTAAAATTAATAGCCTTCAAAGCATACTTCCACTAACGCCTATTGCACCCTTCTTCCTTCACATCTACTTCCACGCCGAGCTGTCCTCTTCAACGCATATCTATCGGCAGCAATTCTTGTCAAGCTTTAGACATACCCTCAATGTATAATCACCTATTACATGGCCAACACTTTGCCATTTTTGCTCTCACAAAACTCGGCCAATTTTCTTTACTCAATACCTGTCCCATAGTTTCTTTTTACTTACCTTCTCCCAATGACAAGTACGAGGCTTACAATGGTGTTGTAGAACAAGGAATTGGGGCTGGACTTAGGAAATTTTGCTAAGTGTGAAGAAAATCTCAAGTGAAAGGTCAAAAGTTGGATTAATTTAGGGAAAAATGTAAAATTAGGGAATAAATATTAAATTAAGTTAAAATAATTATTTAAAGATAAATACTATTTAATTTGGATGGCTAGGATGAGAAGAAAAGGTGAAGAAGCCACGTTGAAGCAAGGACGTGTATGGCCAAAGTTGATTGGCTAGACTAGACAGCAGCTCGAACTTCAAGCAAGTAGCTCAATTACGACGTTGGTTCTCCCGATTCACTCGTGCCATTTTCTCCATTTTTGGACCAGAGAGAGCTCTGTGAGTTAGGAATCCAACCTAGGGCTGCCGGAGTAATTTAAGGTCGGGAAGCTTGAGAAAACTTGAAAATACCGAAGGTTGTGGCAGAAACTGAGCAAACTAGATGAGTTAACTTTGAAGAATTTTTTAAGGATGCTCAGGAAGGTTTTTGAAGCTCAATTTTCTTGGTAAGTTAGTTAAGAAGTTACCCTTGAGCTCCATAATTTTTATTTGAATTTTATATGAAAGAAAAAGGTGTTTTGGAGCTCTAAAAAATCAGGTTAAAAATAGGAGACTGCAGGCCAAAGTCAGCTAGAGGCTGCCCAGAGGGCCTGCCCACGCCTGTCGTTAACGGAGCCCCCCCCCCAACCCGCACACCCTATGCGGCACATGCCCCACACGCTAGCGCCATGCTCTACCCAATGCCCCACCCGCCAGCACCCAACGCCCACGGCCATCTTGGATAATTTTGGGTATTTTTGGACTATAATTGATATTTCCTTGAATAATTGACCTTAAACTGGGTAAATATGAATCTTAAGCTGATTTTTGGATATTTTTGAAAATTTTGAGAATTTTGCAAAATGGTCCCTAATGTGATGGAAATGATGAAAATGTGGAAAATAAGCTTGATATAGACAATGTGGATGGAATTTAGTTAAATAATGTTTGTGAGGACTTCAAGGAGATGATCTAATGGCTCGTAAATGACATTTCAGGTCAAATTGAGGTTGAGAAAGCCTATAAACTTTGAGGAACAGGCTCGGATTGTGAGTGACACTCATTTTTCTTTAAAAAGGATTCTATTTATAATGTTTAGCCGTGATTTCTTATAAAATGTGATTTGATGATGATTTGCTAAATGTTAAGTATGAGATTACTGTATTACTTGATTTAATGGCATGGAAGGCGTGATTTATCTATTTTCCACAAGTTTTTAGAAAACACGTTTAAATGATGCTATTCATTGAGGAATGATCTGATTTTCCATGAAATGTTTTATGATGTACTTTTTATGCAAAGCATACTTGTTTTCTAAAATATTTTCTAAGGGACCTAATGATAAACGACCTTGAGAAGGCATACGGGCAACCCTATGACGTGAAAGAACTCAATGCTGAAGGACGTTGAGAAGGCATTTTAGTTTCCTAGGGACCCAGTACTGAAGGACATGGAGAAGGTACTTGGGCAGCCCGAGATAGTTCCTATGTGCACATAGTGGGCGATGACGCTGTTGTGTTGAAATTACTCCACATCAGCTAAGGTTTTTTACGTTGGGTGTGTCGAGATTACTCCGTCCCACATCAACTAAGGGTATTGGTTGGAATGCAAATGAATATTTGATTAGTTTCAAAGTTTATTTAATCAAATGGCATGGCTTATGTTTTCTTCCTTGCCTAAGCATGATTTTTATGATACAGTATATGTTTATTTATTATGAAGCATGATTTAATTCTCAAGTTGTGTTCTTAATATTATGTCACTCACTAGGCATCCAGCTCACGTTTTTCTTTGTTTCTATTCCATCCAGGTAACCAAAGAGTTCCCGGTGCTTAGCCTACTCAATTATGTATGTGGCATGTAGACATAGCTAGTTAGATGTTGGAAAGTGAGACTGGATAATGCATATGTCATCTAAGTTTAGTTGTGATCAAGGATGGAGTATTTGTTTATGTAAATTTAAGTTCTCATGTTATTGTAGTTATTGGCTTGGTGGATCTGAACGTTTTATGATTTAAGAATATGTACTATGGGTGGGTATGTTAAATCATGTTTTCAATAGGATAGTCATGTACAGATGGACAGTGAACCTCACAAAAGGGGTGAAGTTAGCTATCTTCACATCTCCTTTCAAGTTAAAAGGGGTAATCTAGGAGAGGGTGTGACACACCGAGATATAGAAGCTTCACTTTAGAGAGCGTCGTGACTCTGTCCTGTGGTGCCACATCGTCATGATTTCTATTGACTCACTCATAATTCAAGAAGAAGAAATAGTCGATTTTGCATAATTGATTTTTATAGATCACTCTTAATCTATAATTGTTAAGTAGTTGATTCATTTAGTAGCAACTAGTTAGGTTAACTTGTGAGTTTTTGGGCATCCCTTGAATGAAAATTGTTTAACTAACCAAGTAGAAAACCAACCTCGAGCATATAATTAAGCATCATCTATTATTTGTTTACCTTAGCAACTTCCCTCTTGAACTTAATGTGTTGGGCTAAATGATTCTTATGCGTTCATAATTTCATTGTAGTCTAGTTGATTGATTGGGGCATTTAGTTAGCGTTCCTAGTTATTTGGCTCTAAGTAATAGATACAAGAATTGGTCACACATATGGGATCAATGATCAGAGATAGTAAATAATAAAGGAACTTTGAACCGTCTAAAGCTAGATCAGTTAATTTCTTACGAACTCATTCTAATTTCACCCTCACATTACCACGTTTAATTCATTTGCAATTTTGCTTTCATGCACTTTAAATTTCTCGCCATTTCAAATATCCCCCCTCCAGTTACCTTAAAGCAATTTGTAGTTTAATTGAGAAATACTTGCCTCCCTATGGATTCGACGCGTATTACTGCTTTCACAAGCTAAGTAGGAATAAAAATCATTTGATAGTGAAGACCTTTGATAAGTCTTGGCTAGCACTTACCTATGATCATCTCTAAAGAACTAACTACTGAACAAGAGAAAAAACGAGTACGAGTGCTTATAGAGCACAAGTTGGCAATTGGTTAGACCCGTGCACATATTCATGGCATTGGTCCTATAGTTTGCATGCACAAGATTGCACTAAAGGAGCAGGGCAAACCATGCAGAGAGCATCAGAGACTTTTGAATCCCACCCTAAAAGAAGTGACAATGGAGGAGATCTTTAAGCTCCTCAAAGCAAGTAATATCTACCCTATTGCTAATAGTGAATGCGCAAGTCCAATTAATGTGTTGCCCAAGAAAATATGTATTACTATTGTTAAAAATGATCTAGGAGTCTTACACGTGCTAGAGTTCAAAATTGGGTGGAAGTTTTTAGGAAACTAAATAATGTCACAAAGAAAGATCACTTCCTCGTTCCTTTCATTGACCAGATGATTGAACGCTTGGCAAGTAAGCCTTTCTTTTGTTTTTTTCTTGATAGATTCTCTAGATTTTATCAAATTCCTATTACGTAGGAGGACAAGAAAAAAACCACCTTTTCATGCCCCTTCGGCACATTTGCATAACAAAGGATGCCTTTTGGATTGTGCAATGCTCTAGGTACCTTTTAGAGATGCATGATGAACATCTTTTCAAAATTTATTGAGAAGAGCGCTTAGGTGTTTATGGATGATTTCACAGTTTATGGTGATTCTTTTGATGAATGTCTCACTAACCTTATCAAGGTCTTGGAAAATATGTATAGAGTCTAGTCTTGTGCTTAATTTGTATAGTTTTAAGACATGTTATATCATCCAAAGGTATAGAGGTGAATAAGGGTAAGATAGATGTTATTGCTAACCTCTTTTACCCCATAAATGTGAGAGATGTTCGTTCCTTTTTTGGTCATGAAAGTTTTTTTCGCAAGTTCATTAAGGATTTCAACTTTGTGGTACTTGCTAGCCAAGAAGGAGTATAAGCCCTGGTTGCTACAATGGATCCTTTGTTGGGATTGTGCCCTAAATCTCATGGGTCTAGTAGCTTGCAATATGTTAATATGAAATATTTATTTAATATGAAATAAGAGGTATTTTATTGACATTTAGATTGCATTTTCTCAATCCAATAAACTAAGATCCAGGGTTATTGTGTATAACTTTAACGGTATGTGGTAAACATATAAGTGAATTGTGTATAAGTGATAACCTAAAAGGTCTATAGTATATGGATAAGGTTGGTGCCTTGTCCTGGTGACACTTTGTAAATGTGACAAGAGTTGTAAGTGTTACAAACTATTTGATCCAAATTGTTCACGTGGAGGAATGTGAGTGGGGGTATCCTGTAGAAAGAGTTTGTATAAGATCGGACCACGAAATGATTAATTTATCTTTATAATACCATTGATGGAAGAGACTAACATGTCATAGAATGACCCTAGGTAACTCGATCTCAATCCTGAGTGAATTGTGGACTCTTGTCTATGACGGCAGTCTTTCGATTTGTATGTGTGAGAGTGGCCCGTATCGTCGACTCAATAAGCCTACCATTTTGAGGATTTGTTGAAGTAGGGAGCTAAAACATAGCTACACAAAATGGAGTTCACTTCTTCCCACCTTCAAGGAAAGTAGATGAATTACTCTCTTAAGTGCTAACACTGGGTCTTCAACAATAGGGCCCTCCCCCTCATTGGCTTGTGAGATGTGTTTATTATAGGACCATAAACAGGTTATTCATTAGAGGATTAGTCGGACTTAAAGAGTAAGAAGTAATTACAAGAGTAAAACTATAATTTGACCTAGCTATAATTACGAGTAATTTATGAACGGTTGACTTACTAATGATCAGTTATATCCTTGGACACATAAATATATCTATAGCTAGTAGCTGTGGATATCTAGTGGAGTGACTCACAGTTAATGAATGTTGATTAATTTAATTAAAGAGTTTGATTAATTTTATCTCTAATCATTGGAGCTTATAATCTGTAAGCTCATTAGGTCCCCTACAAAGTGACTAAGGGTAAAACAATGATCAGTTACTGTATTGGAATAATTTGAATTGTTCAAATTATTTAAGGGATGTTTATATTAATATGATTAATATAAAGTATAATGTATATTAATATATTATAGTATATAGTTAACTATAAATAAGTTTTGTAATAAAAACTATATAATATGAGAGAATAATATATGAATAAGATTCAAATATTAAATTAATATGAATTGGATTCATATAAAAAGTATAGAGTAATGTGAATGAGATTCATATTAAAACTATATGTTAAAATAGAGATATGCATTTTAATATGATTTAAATGTGTTGGTTTTATGCCTTAAAACTTGTAGATAATAAATGTAAATTATTGATCGTCATTAATAAAGAGTTATCGATGAATTTCAATAAAAGTTATTGATTGTGTTGTATTTGTTTTGTCTTTATAACCCTAAAATCCAATAAACTAACATCCTAGGCTATTTTATGAGTCTTGAACTGTATGCGGAGACATATGAAGATCAATGTTCAAGAAACCTTTACCTCAAAATCTCTCGAAGAATAGAAAAGATTCCTTGTGGTGGTGTTCATGATAGAAATCCCAAAGGAGTTTGGATTTCAACAAAAAAAAAAAAAAAAAAAAAA